>JAVSBV010120645.1:0-19253 GCA_033117975.1 Parotocinclus spilosoma | reverse complement strand
CAGCAAGTCCACCTCTGAATGGCTGAAGAAAAACAAAATAAAGACTTTGGAGTGGCCTAGTCAAAGTCCTGACCTGACTCCTATTGAGATGCTGTGGTATGACCTTAAAAAGGCCGTTCATGCTCGAAAACCCTCTAACGTAACTAAATTAGAACAATTCTGCAAAAATGAGTGTTCCAAAATTCCTCCTGAACGCTGTAAAAAGACTCATTGCAAGTTATCGCAAACGCTTGGTAGCAGTTGTGGCTGCTACGGGTGGCCAAACCTAATAACTGATTGCGCCACCCTTAGCAGCCACAACTGCAACCAAGCGTTTGCGATAACTTGCAATGAGTAACTTGCTACTACACATAATAAAATATCCCCTAATTTTTGTGGGCAGTGTACATCCATACACACAAAGGAACGTTAATGTTAAAGACAATGGCGAGATTAAACATGTATAGTTATGTAGAGAAACCTTTAGTTAGAGAAAGAACTTTGGTTATAATAGATGGGTGTGGATACTCCATTCGAGCCCTGTTAGTTCCACATTCAGGGCTGCAACCTACCTTACTGCAACACACAGCCCTTTTTAGGCTTACTGTTTCCTGCGTGGTTACCCTCAGCTTATAAAGGGCAAAGAGAGAGAGAAAGAGAGAGACACTGAAGGACTCAAACAACATTTATTTGCATCCTGACAGACAAATCCAGAGCATTAAAAACTGGATTTCATCACTTGATTCAAAACAGACAAGTAAGACAACAACAATCAAAAAATAGCTTTACAAATATCCAAGGGACACAAACTATGAAAAGGCACAAAAAACTAGGGAGACCACGATTCGATACCGAAACTGAGGCCAAGTGTCAGATTATGGTTAAGTTTCCCAAAAAATCATTAAGTTCACAAGCCTCGTTTGATGCAGAGATGCTTGCTTTCACACTTCCCAATACTCTTTGCACTATGATGCGTTTTAAAAGCTGGCTGCATTTATCCAATCCAGTACTCTGCTGCTGTTTTTAACTCTCAACTTGGATCTCTTACACAAAAAGCAGAGATGAATGGTATAACAGCCTCATAAGGATCTCCCCTGTCTGTATCGTATCTAAAAAAAGGCTTGATACATGCCTAAATAAGACCTCCGGTTTAAAATATGCCCAATCCTCAGCAGTTTCTGCCTCCCAAAATATGTGTAACAGTTTTTAAAAACATTCAAACACATTGCAAAGTACGATTTGAATCTCAGACACCAGCGTGTAAGCATGTGATCTTTATTAGGACAAAATACATGCAGGTTACCTTCTGGATTGTTCTTCTTCCTCCCGCGAATGAGCGTGCGTGGTTTAGGCTGAGCGTTAGGATGGTCCGAAGGATCAAAGCTATCCTCTGCACAAGCTCCATCAGGTACATCGCATACCTCGTTATTGCCAGCTGATGACTTGGTGCTGCTGGTATGTGCTCTGTTATTATTTGAATGCGACTCTTCATGTTGTGTCCTCTCGGGCACCATTTCTCCAGTAATTTGACTGTTTCCATGAACAGCCTTGTTGTTGCGAGCACCAGAGTTAATATTCTTCATGTTGTTGAGTGTAGTATCAACAGAAGTCTGGTCATCTTTGATTTGGCTTTGTTGTGGTTCGTCTTCTGTTACCAGTGGCTTTAGTGTGGATGAAGGCACTGTAGTGGATGGTGTCTTTGCATTCAGTGGGGTATCTGTGGTAGAGTTCTTCGCAGTAGTGCTAGGAAGCACTGTTAAGGGCTCTTTTGGGGTTGAAGGCTGAGTTGGGGTGTTTTGAGAAGAGATGCCTGCCTGGGACTCTTCGCCACCTCCACACACAAGCGGAGCTTCACTGCGAGCCACTGTGGCTGCCGTTTCTCCTTGGGGGCTGGTGGAGGAAACAATGGCTGGATTTTTGACGCCCTTCTCTTCTTGCTGAGGAGGAAGAGGCACCTGAGCTGCACATGCTGTGCCTCCTCCTGCTACACCTATGGTATTTGCTGGAGAACCAGAGCAAGAGAAAATTATATTCAGACAAAATGAGCAGGTAAGCACATCGGCAAAGTTTACTGGTTTAAATAAAGTTTATGAGCAGATTTTTGATTTTGTCTCCTGTGGAAGATGCAGTTCTTCAAAGAACATTTAAACGTTGCTCTAATGTGCCAAAAATGTCTAACATCGAAGACATATGATTTGTACTGCACACTGAACCCAATGCTTGTGGCAGTGGTTTAACAAGGTGCTGGTCCATTCCTCAGAGTTTTCTATGTCCAGCTGACATAATAGCATCACACAGTTGCTGCAGATTTGTTGACTGTCCCCCACACCATTACACAACTGCCACCACCAGCCTGAACCATTGATACTACGCAGGATGGGTGCTTGTTTATGGCAAATTCTGACCCTACAATCTAAATGTCACAGGAGAAATTGAGACTCTTCAAACCAGGCAACAAATTTTGCAATCTTCTATTTTTTGAGCCCCAGCAAATTGTAGCCGTGGGTGCCTCTTCTTAGAGGATAAGAATGGCACCCGGTGTGGTCTTCTGATGCTGTGGCCTATATGCTTCAAGGTTTGACATGTCATGTGTTCAGAGTTGCTCTTCTGAATGCCACCGTAGTAACAAATGGTTATTTCAGTTACTGTTGCCTTTCTTTCAGCTTGAACCAGTCTGGCCTTTCTCCTCTGACCTTTTTCGGTCCATTCTTTAGGAACTTTCCATTCTCTGTAAACCCTAGAGATGTTTGTGCGCTAAAATCCCATGAGATCAGCAGTTTCTGAAATACTTAGACCAAGCCATCTAGAGCCAACAACAAGGGCATGAGGAAAGTCACATAAGTTACCTTCCTTCCACATTCTGATGCCTGCTTTGAAATTCAGGAGGTTTCAGCTGGTTTCCCTTACCATGTCTATGTGCTTGGCTGATAGGCTGTACCTACTAAGTGTCCACAGTGCAGTTTTATATTTTCATGATCTAGATTTTTTTTATCTTATTTATTCATACAGTAAAATACCAAGCTTTGAAAAGATTTCTACTCTATGGGTGTGTGTTTTTTGAGCAGAAAAGTACTTTTTGAGCATCACTATATCGACAGTAATAAGAGATTCACAGATTTCATTGTGGTCTGCAGTCTCATGTCATATATTTTGGACAAAAATGGTTTTATTAACTTGTACTTGCAGTGTCATAATATCAGTGTCCGTATTATCTGTATGGACAACAGTGCTTAATGTTTTTCTTTCTTTCCTTCTGTAATATTTATCCTGAAACCCACAATACAATATAGCAAGCCTTTTCTAATGCACATACCTTTACATTTGACCATTCAAGAAAGTTAACCCATGAGGACACAACATTCTAGTATTACCCGCTTAAATGACACATTTAAGCAAAGCATAAGCATTTCTATGTTAAACTGGCAAAGTTTAGTGGGAACTGAAAGCCACCGATGAAGAGCAGTGATATTAAGTGCACAATGCCTGGTTACTGGTTCAGTGGAAAAAGATGGATGTCAGCAAGTGCGAAAGCTTTGTGCTCAATACTCCACTTTATCTCCTTATCCACTAGAAAAGATTGCACAGTTACAAAATGCCATAATGCTAGAATCTCATTCAGTTCCTGCCATAAGCAGTGATCAATCGAGCAGAGGAGATAAAGCAAAGAGAATTTAGACATATGAATCAGAACCACTGAGGAAGGTTCAGAGTCATCTTGTCCTTACCGGCATCCCTATGCATTTCACTAGAGGGGGCACTTTCCGTTTCGCACCTGGGCCGGGTTTTTCGAAGCTGGAAGCCCTTCCGGATGTCAGCCAACAGGTTGTCAACGATGCAGCCATCCTCCTGAGGCAAACCACCTCTTTTGACTGAAAAGACAAAACACAAACCCTGCAGTCAGGTTTATTGAGTAAGTTGAATAGGTATAAAAACAGTGTTAACTGTTCTAACTGTAACTACACTGCTCAAAAAATAAAGGGAACACTTAAACAACACAATGTAACTCCACGATAATCACACTTCTGTGAAATCAACCTGTCCAGTTAAGAAGCAACACTGATTGTGAATCAATTTCACCTGCTGTCATGCAAATGGACCATACAACAATTAGAAATGAGAGGCAATTAGCAAGACAACCCATATAAAGAACTGGTTCTGCAGGTGGTAACCACAGACCATTTCTCGGTTCTTATCCTTTCTGGCTGATGTTTTGGTCACTTTTGCATTTTGTCAGTGCTCTCACCCTTAGAGGTACCATGAGACGGCCTTTACAACTCACACAAGTTGCTCAGGTAGTGCAGCTCATCCAGGATGCGAGCTGTGGCAAGAATGTTTGCTGTGTCTTTCAGCACAGTGTTCAGAGCATGGATACGATTCCAGGAGACACCGTGTAGAGTGATTGGCATTTGCCAGAAAACACAAAGATTATCAAATTCGCCATTGGCGCCCGGTGCCATTCACGGATGAGAGCAGGTTCACAATGAGCATGTGACAGACGTGACAGAATCATGGAGAGTGACCTGCTGCCTGCAACATCCTCCAGCATGACTGGTTTGGCAGTGGGTCAATAATGGTGTGGGGAGACATTTCTTTGGAGAGCTGCACAGCCCTTCATGTCCTAGCCAGAGGCACCCTGACTGCCATTAGGTACCGGGATGAGATTCTCAGACCCCTTGTGAGACCATATGCTGGTGCAGCGGGCCCTAGGTTCCCCATAATGCAGGACAATGCTAGTTCGTGCAAGATGAAGGCGTTGATGCTATGGACTGGCCCGCCTGTTGCCCCAACCTGAATCTGTTTGAGCACATCTGAGACATGTCTCATTCCATCCATCAACACCATGTTGCACCACAGACTGCCCAGAAGTTGACTGATGCTTTATTTCAGGTCTGGGAGGAGATCCCTCAGGAGAACACACAACGCCTTATCAGCATGCCCAGGCGTTGTAGGGAGGTCATACAGGCACGTAGAGGCCACACACACACACACACACGCTACTGAGTTTTTACTTGTCTTGAGGAATTTCTACTGAAGTTGGATCAGCGTGTAATTTGATTTTCCCCTTTTGAGTATGAAAGGATTTGCATTCTCACTTCTTGCCCAATTAAAGGACTAGAAGTTGTGGACTGTGTCTGGAAATGATAACCTATTTTGCATTTCCTACATATACTATACGAGTATGACATGGAATGCTAGCCTATGGAATTATTGAAGGTGGTAAACAATGATCCATTTCAGTTAAAGGTCAGAAATTCCAGACAGACTTGCCATAGCTTCAGTTTGTACTCACTGATCTTGCCATTCTCTCCTTTCTGTCTCTTGGACTCCTCCTCTGCCAGCTGCTTCTTCCTCTTCTCTGCTTTGGCAGCCAGCTCCTTGCGGATCTTGTTTTCCTGCGGCAGAAACACACCGAACCAGCAGAAGGTCAGTGTGGGAGACGAGGGCGAGCTATTTTTAGTGGTCTTGTGCAATAGTATACAACAATTACAAGGCAGCAAACAGCAAGGGTACAGATGATTGAAATCTTTTACTAGTGTACTTTGGTAGTTTAAAATACTTAGTGTGTCTATAGGCGCTGCGTCTACTCCTCGTTTTATGATGGTCCAGTTTACAATTTTTCGTCTTTAAGATAGATTTTGAAAAATATTTACAATAAAGATAAATACATTTCAAATTTTCCTGGGCAAGAGATATGCAGTACTGTGCTTTCCTGCACCCTGATGGCAAAGTCATTTACTATTGCCTGCACAATGATATATACAAATATATTACAGTTCCGGATTAATGATCAATTTAATTGACAATGGATTTGGCTCAATGTTTCCCCTTTGTAAATGTGTAGGCCATATATTCTGAATTTTGTGTTTGGATTTTCCAACACAACGCAGCTATATGCAGAACAGTCCATTCCTAGAGTTTACTGAACTGAGCCGCAGTGCCAGGGAACCAACCATTCTGTTAACTGAAGGTTAATGTACATTTAAAAGTAAGCTATGCTATGATATGTACAGTATAAATTAAACACCTTTGCTTAGGACACATTCCTGTTACAATGGATTTGCTATAACTTATCCCCATAGTAAATAGAGGAGCATCTGCATATATAATACTGCACTGTTTATTTATTATACAGTCAGGCAGTAAATTCATTGGATGCTGTGTGTGAACTGAAGTTTCTTAAAATAATTATTAAACATTGCATCTTAAAAATTAAATTCACTCTGTTGTAACTAATGTATTTTATCGCTTAAAGTCAATGCTGACAACTGGTGTAATGTACTTTGTACTGACTAAACTTCTACCTTTTGGAAATAGCTTCAATATGACCTAAATAAAAGTTTAAACAGTTTGTATTTAGTAATACTAACCTAACTGGGGCAATTTAGAGCGACCAATTATCTAAACGCATTAAACAGTGTATCAGCTGTGAAAATAACTTGGGTCACCATGCCACTCACTGGAGCAGAGTGGAACTTTATATTATTTCCTATAAGTTACTTATAGTAATGAATTCTATGAGAATACAGTTGTAGCTATAAATTCTGTCAGATGGGTTTTCAGGCTAGCTTGTGCCATGGATGTTTGCAGTGAAGTGAGCCAAAATGGTTACCATGGTTACTGATTTTTAGCACTTTTGTATCAGACAACACCTAGTTACTATGCAGATAAGCCATTAATAATGAGTCATCATATGATAAAGAAACCTTAAACAGCAGACATCTTCAGGTCTAACAATAAATCTAGTCCTTACTCTTAATAGTTGTTACTATAATATTACACATTACTGTATGGAAAACAATAAAGCATGGAGCTTAAAATAAATAAAATCATTCATGAATCATAAGTATACAAATGTTGCACCAACAAAAGTCTTGAGTATTTGAAGACTTAATCAATGGGTGCACATTTGCTTCAACAACAGAGCAAGAGATTACCTTTAAGGCTTTAAGGAAAAGTTCTCGGAAAGTTTTAATGGTGCTGAAAAGTTCTTCTAGTGAGAGCTGAGCTGAGTCCTCACACAGGTACTGAGCCAGGTCACCTTTCTTCTTCTCGATGATAGTGAAGTTCTCCTCCAACGCTCGACATGCCTGAAGGTTCTCCTATACTTGGAGAATCACAAGAATAACTCTAAAGGCACGTATAAACAACACAAAGGCAATTCAAAGCTTAATTCAACTTAACGGCCGTTTAATTAAAGATTGTTTACGTTTCTTTAAATGGCTTAAAATCACTTCTTTTAATGACTACATGATCATGCGTGAATTTACAAAAGAAGATAGAGTGCCAAGGAGGATAATAGTTTCACAAGCCATTTCTCAAGACCAATAATACATTGGATTTTGAATTTGAAAATCAAAAAGCCTGGGTTCACTGATAAAATGGATTTACGTTAAAAATGAATGAAATGCCTGCTGTGGTTTCTAATGGGTAGCACAATCAGAGATATGCAACAAAACATCCCATCAGACAACATTTGTGGTCTGATAAAGTTATGATCATGATTTACCTACTTAACAGATATATTACTATTCCATTAGCTGTTGTTGTACAGCAGTTCTACTGACAAACGTAACAGCGCAGTCTCTGGTGCAAAAAATATTTTATTATGAAGTGTCCCCTAATGTTTGTGGGCAGTGTAATATAAACGCAGTTTCTCGTTCCATAACTGTGTGTGCAATTGTGTGTGAATGAACAAGAAAAAGAACAAGAAAGAAACAAGACAGGCAGGGTGAGTTAAGTGCATGCAGCACTACACAAACGATTTTACATTTACGTCATTTAGCAGGCGCCCTTATCCAGAGTGACTTACAATCCAAGCAGTTGTGGGTTAAGGGCCTTGCTTAGGGACCCAACTGTGGCAGCTTATCCACTAGGCCACCCCAGTCCAGATTTTACCCATCATTATGTGGTGCTTAATATGAAATAAATGTGTCTATAGGAAACACTGCAGTATTTTGACTATTTAATTAATACTGGTTCACTTCAGGGTTGCAGATATTGTTGCTCAGTACGATATGTAATACGGCGTTCACACAACATCCTATAACATCCTATCGCAGAACAATTTCTGGATGTTAAAGTGACACCTATCTGTTCTAACTTATTCTTCAGGCATTTACTGTCTGGGTATGGATTAGATTGGCATCATCTGTGATGATGACTGAGCAGAGAGATGGTCTTGTTACATTAGCTAGCATTAGTTTTTTTTTTATTTACATTGCATTTACTTTACAAGGATGTGTGTAGTAAATCATTTAATACAAACAATAAACTGTATTAAAAAGTCATATGTTTTATTTCCGCTAAAGAACAAAAAAAATGGAGTTCATTTATTAGTGTGTTAGTCATTTAGCAGTTTGGGCATAACTAAGTGGTCAAATGCTAAATGACTATACAGTGAAATGCTGAACTCTGTCCTGCATATATGAATGCATATTTGATCTAATTGTATTGTACCCTTGAATAAAATAATTGCAACTAATACCCTGTCGCAAAACACTCACACTGTGGACACTTTAGAGAAACCAACTGACCCAACATGTCTTTGGCATTACTATAACAAATTGTTAATGTGTATTTTTCTTAGTGTTTTCTTTAGCTATTGTTTGCAGCCTTGGCCCAGGCAAACTGTAATAACTGTAGTAATGCAGCCCCTCAGGAGAAATGTATTTGGCACCACTGATTTAGTGACTGAAAGTTGCTTTGGGGTGCACCCAATGGCACCAGCTCAGTTTAGTAAAATAATAATGGCTATGGGTACCACTTACCCACCCACTACTGTATCAATGGATCAAACTGCACTTGTACATGTAATCAAATTATTTTTAAGATAAAAGATTATTCTGTGCTTGTGGATTTACATGAATCAAATCTTAACAGGATCTACAGTAGTTAAATTATGTTCTTGGGCTATTGCTTATCTGTACTATCGTCAGATAAAGTCTGCTAAGAACAATACAGAGAGTCACTCTGGAGAAGAGCGTCTGCTAAAAGCTGTAAATGTTCATTAAAATGAAATAATTCACAAATAATTAACAACACTGCACTGCACAGTATGTATCTTACCTCTATGACACTTAAAAACTGCTCTTTCACATCTTGGACTGATGAAGAGGCCTTTTTCTCTGCGTCCTTTAAGCGCTTAGACAGTGAAAAAACTTCCGCCTGAATAGATTCCAGGCTTATTCTGGTACAGAAACAAAGCCAAACAGCTCAAATCACACTAATTACAATTTTCTCTATGCAGTCATGCAAATCCTTCTAATTACTCGTGTCCTAGTAACAAAAAATACTCAATCCAAAAAGAGGGCATTTTCTTTTTTTTTATAAAGGATAACTCTTAAATTGAACTAGCTAAAAAAATTAAAGCGCTCACTGCTCCTCATTGAATGTAACCATGGCAATGAGCACAGAACAGTTCTTCTGACAGTTACATGCCATTGATGCACTAGCTTAAAACCCCACACTGGTTAGTCGGCCTTGTATAATTAAGAGCCCCAAATGTTATCAGTTGTATCACAATGGAAATGAAAGGTGGCGCTGTATTCACCCTGCTGCTTTTTCACAACTCTTAATGTCATCTGGGAGATTCAGAAGCTCAGGGTGGTTCAATTCTGCTTCCTGCAAAAAAAAAAAAATACAACAACAACAATTGTTTTACTTGGTTTAGGAGACATTCAGATTCTGTATTAAAATCATCCTGCATCAGACTGCATATTAACATTTTTTATGTGTTTTCAGTTCAACACTTTTACCAGGACTCAAATTAGAGCGTAACACTGTAAGAGTAAGTAACACTGGAGCAAAAAATGACATTTTCGATTTAAAGTACCTCGAGGATGTGGTGTAAGAGTGTGATACGACTCTTGTTTGCTTTGGTTTCCGTCAGCTTCAGTAAAGAACTAATCTTAAATCCTTCAGCATTTCCTGTATGACTTCCCTGGACAAATAAAACAGTATATTTGCCTGGTCCAAAAAAAACTGTGACAAGCAGCCTGTTATACAATCTTGTGATATCTGACATGTCTTAAGTTTGTATCTGTCAAATGATTAATAATAATACAGCATGAATATGTATTTTGCCCAATTATTCAAGTTTGTTTGTTTATTTAATGCCATGTATACACTATTATGCACAAGGCTGGAAAGTTATATATTTTAGAGTGCAAGTTAAGTGTCCATACATTTATGTTGATTTGTTTTCTATAGTCGAGATTTTTTTATTTTTATTTTTCAGTGTCTGTTTTTTTTTTTTTTTTTTTTTTACTGTGTTATTCCACTAATGCATCAATGTTGTATGTACTTGGAGCTTTCTGTTAGTAGATGGTTCACAGTTAGGGGATTGTGATAGGTTTCATAGGAAGGCGGTGGTTCCCCCCTTTATTAAATGTGCATGGCTGAGTCTGGTGTGCCCAATGCTACATCTAGAAATAGTGCCCTGATCCATTCTATGCTCATGTGTTCCATTTAGGCAATATTTGGTGGAACATATTTCCTGTAGATTATTTCTGGTTTGTGCATTCCATTCTGTTTAATACTTTTATGGTGTATGGTGTGATTTGGAGGACAGCATCCCATGGCTTTGGGTCTGGTGGATGAGTTGTTGGTGTCTTTCTTGCCAAACTGTCTGCTTTTTTATTTCCAAGATTTGGATTTTCCAATTTTCCGATTTTTTTGTTTCATTCTTGTTCCAAGGGGTCTGATGACATTAGGTCATGAGGCATACAAATGGAGTAGAGGTGTGGTAAAAACAGTTCGGTAAGCCACAAAGGTTTTGTGGGTTGTCTTTATGATATACTGAAGTGAGAGCTTTCATTAATAGTCTCATGTAATAAACTGGGAACCATATAATCTATAGAGCTCACAGATTTTGCTTAGGGTACTTACATAGTTGAGGAAGTTTCCAACCTGAAGAATTAGCTTACAGAAACTGGGCAGCAGTGTGCTTGCTCTAAGACCTACAGGGGGAGACACGCACCAAAAATAAATAAATAAACAAATACTAAGTCAAACCAATAGGAACTACAGTTGTGAAATTGTATGCCAGTTTACACGTCGTGAATAGTTCGATAACCGCAATATTAACGATATCACTTCAAACATTGTATTAACATAACCATTTCTTTACATGCATGCACTTTACCACGCACACCTTGCCAATACCAGGTAGGACGAATTGTTGCGTTTAGAACTGCCTTAATTCCTCATGGCATAGATTAAACAAGGTGCTGGAAAAATTCTTCTGAGAATTTGGGTCCACATTGACACTGACAATGATTGGTGCAGTTGGTATTAAGGGGCTCAAAGTGTGCGAAGAAAATATCTCCTACATCATTACACCAACAGCCTGAACTGCTGCCACAAGGCAGGTTGGAAAAATCTTTCATCTTGTTTATGCCAAATTCTGACCTCATCAGACCAGGTAATGTTTTTCCAATCTTGTATTGTCAAAATTAGGTTAATCCAGGCAAACTATATATAGCTTTATATATTTTGTATAAAAGCATTTGCAGATTCTCCCAACTAAATACTACAACCCCAATTCCAATCTCTAATTGTTTTTGGAAATCATGGACGTTGTGTTCTCCAGGCCAAAGAGGAAAAGGACTGTCTGGATTGTTATCAGTGCAAAGTTCAAAAGGCAGCATCTCTGATGGTATGGAGGTGTGTTAGTGCCCATGGCAGGGGTAACTTGTACATCTTTGAAGGTACCATTAATGCTGAAAGGTACATACAGGTTTTGAAGCAACATATGCTGCCATTAAACAATGTCTTCTTCGTTAACCTGAATACGTAATCAGACATACTGATACTTACTTTCACATGCCACATCAACCAGCTGTACTTTAGGTTTTAGAATCTCTAGTACAGACGTAGTCTCTTCACACAGCAACATGCACTCAATCCTCAGCTGGTAACTACAACAGAAAACAATGAATGAAAAAAAACCCCTAAAAAGGTCAATGTTACTTTGCATCAAAGTTCAATATAACAGAAATGTAGACAGTGTACTTTCATTTTATGGCAATAAAGCAGCTATTAAACTGCTCAGAAAAAATTGCGGTTACTTCTAAGTGAAATAGCCCATAACAGTGTACATCCGCTACCTGAAAACAGCAAGGAGTGAGACGTAAAACTGGTCAACATTGGCAAGCTTGTCCCGCTCTCCTTGGAAGGAATTCAGGTTGTCAATCTACATTATCACAGAAAACGAGAATATCAGCTAAATACTGATCACAAAATATCTAGGTAATCCCCATGAACTACCATTTTCTGTATGGTGGAATAGGACTGACCTCATGCTTTTCGGGCAGGAGCTTCAGTAACTGTTTCAAGACCTCAACATCAAACTTGGACCGATCCCCTTTCTGAATCATGGCCACAAATTCCTCATTAGAGCTGTATGTAAAAACATTAGGATTATAAAAACAGGATGGTGTGACCAGTGCTGGGGTAACACAGTAAAAAGCCGTCTTGTTTATTTTATTTAACATCACATCAGCACCGATGGTTATTATCTGCAGAAGTGAGGGTATGGCAATAATAGTCAGACACAAATCACATTTAGAGCAGCCAATTAACCTAATGCATAGTTTTGAAATGTGGGAGGAAACCAGAGTACCCAAAGTAAACTCATGTGAAACATGCAAACTCCCCACAGGCAGAGTCCGAGTTTGGGCTTTAACCAGGGATCTCTGTAGCACAGTGTGGTTGCCTCACAGCTATAAAAAAAACCCTCCAAAAAATTCCTTTTTGTTGTAGCATACAAGGTAAAATAATTAAAACAGTTCAAATTATTGGAATCACAATAGAGTGCTGTTAAATTTTTTTTAAAGGTTACTTTTGTTACACTCATTCCTGGAAATGGAAATGATTCTCGAAGCATTAAAACAGACTCAACACTTTAAATTACTAGAACCAAGCACTTGGTGTTTCACAATGTTTAAAGTGACTGCTGGCCTGATTTGTGTAACTGACTTGGGAAAATGAACAATTCCATACAAATCATTTGATTTTTTTTTCTTAAATAATGCATTTAAACGAACTTTTAGCTGTTATGCTTGTACTTCGTTGTTGGTAAAGACTCATACAGATTTAAGCAATGAAGCAAAGTTACATTAATACTAGTCAGATAAATTCATATTGGGCCAATTTAGAGCTAATAATTAACCTAACCTGGAGAGCCCAGAGTAAACCCTTGAGGACACAGCGAGGACATGCAAACTCCACAAAGGTTTCCGAGACCGAGGTCGGGATCAAACAGGGGATCTCTGGAGCTGTGAGGCAATTGAGACTCTGTGCCCCCTGGGGAGTAACTTAGAAGTAAATAGTAATGAGACTATATATATATATATAAATAAATACTCTTAAAGTCACATGTAATTCCCATTAGATTTAAAATATAGTAATCAATAACTTGTAATGGATTATTTTTTGAGTAAATACACCAGCACCTAATATATTACCAGTGATTACCAGAAGTCTGTCCTTCAAAACAACCATCCACATTACCATTTGAACTGCTTCAGAAATATATTGAGATTCAGATTCTTCTTGGGATCAACAAATGAAATCTACAAGATAGACAGAAAAAAAAAGTGTTGATTTATCCCAAATAACTGTTTGAACACATACAGTGACACAGAATTCAACACAAACTTCTTTGGGCTCTTTCTTGACAGGAGCTACTGGGCCTTTCTCTTTTGGTTCAGCTACTGGGAGAGAGAAGAGCTGCTCAATGCTGGTATAGTTTGGCTCCAGAGGTTCAGCTGTCTGAGATGAGGCCCATATACTGCACCCATCTACAAGATGGAAAGAAGATATGCTTATTTTCAGTAACACTGAACATAATTATAAAGCAGAATAATTTTAATGCTCACTCATTGCCACCCACTCACTGATTTTCTTAATCCCTATGGTTGTAGGGAACCTAGATCCCATTCAGCAGCAAAGGGCACAAGGTGGGATCCAATCCTTGACAGTGTCCTAACCCAGGACATGTTCATGTGTGCGCGCACATCTACACAGGGGTTGGACAATGAAACTGAAACACCTGGTAAGGTTTGGCTATAGCAGCTCTCCAGTTCTGGTGGTAACAGGAGAGTTGAGGTGCACATTTAATTCTGCCATGATTTGGGCAGCCGTGGTTCGTCATTCTTGGTGGTATTCTGACATTACCCTGGATACTGTGGCTCTTGATACATCACAAAAACTTGCTGTCTTGGTCACAGATGCACCAGCAAGACGTGCACCAACAACTTGTCCTCTTTTGAACTCTGGTATTTTACCCATAATGTTGTGAGCATTGCAAAATTTTAGGCAAAACTGTGCTCTTACCCTGCTAATTGAACCTTCACACTCTGCTCTTACTGGTGCAATGTGCAATTATTGAAGATTGGCCACCAGACTGGTCCAATTTAGCCATGAAACCTCCCACACTAAAATGACAGGTGATTGTCCAACCCCTGTACATCTTTAAGACTTAACCAGACGTTATGGGTCAAGTATTGCAGTATAAAAAAAACATTACTTGATTTCTATGCTGAGGAGCAGCTGGTACTTTTCGTTCTGATCAAATCGAGGACTTTACTTGGCATATGATGAAAATATTAGGACTGTAAGAAGCAGGGTGGATATGATAACAGAGGACATAAAGTCTGAACTGATACTGCCCTAGGGGAGATATTCTTGATCTTGACGTCATCAGGACGAATCTTTTTTGTGATAGTCAAGCTGAAAACCTATTTGCAACTATAATCCTACAGTTTCAGAAAAGCATATTGCCACATACTCTTTCCTTATCAAACAGACGTAAACAATTAATTGTTTTGACTGTATGCTGATAAACTGGATTTGTTTTCTGTTCTCTAGATTTCACTCAAGGCAGAAGTACTGTAAATACCAATGCATCTGCAGCTCATGCAGGGTCAAAAGTGGCATATTACATTAATAATTAATTAAATCAAACATTCATGCTGTTAAGGATATGTGCATATTGTTTTATCCTCCATTCCTGCTTCACATAACAATTCACGAAGTCATTTAAAGCAATCCCCGAAGAACATATAGTGTTCCCTCGTTTATGGTGGGGGTTACGTTCCAGGACCACTCGCGATAAACGAAAATCCGCAAAGTAGGGACACTATATTTAATTAAGTATTTATACACTATTTTAGCCGTAAAACTTGCAGAACGTTTGGGTGGCATCGTAGAGCTTAAATGAATTCAGTCTATAATGAAACTTTCACAAACAGAGAACACAACACCACCGACAAAACTTGTCATGTCAGCAAGTAGTGACTCAGGCAGCCGATGCTCTAGTCTTACTTCTCGTTTTTGGCGAGTATTCATCCGCTGAGTAAATTTACTCACTTTACGATTTACTACGCTATTTACTATAAATCGCAATATTTTATGATTTATAACATTCCTTTTTTTTGCTAAAATTTATATTTTTAATATATTTTTGGGATTTTTGTTAGGTAAATGTTCATCAAATATATGTGTGCGTATATATATATAAAACTATACCACACGTACTATGCATGTGCAGTTCCGCAAAAACCCGTGAAACAGTGAAAATCTGCTATATATTTTTCCATTAATATTTTTTGAAAACCCGCGATGCACCAATTTCGCGAAAGGTGAACCGCAAAGCGGCGAGGGAACACTGTTTACTACTGTATTATACCAACAATAAGGGAAGGTAATTAACAGTTTTGTATATTTACTTTGTAATAGCTAAAATCAACCATAGGAACACTTGCCTCCAACCATTGTTCTTACAAGATGTTACAAAACTGGAGGAAGGACCCAAAGATGCGGGATGGGGGGACAAACGACGTCAAAAGGGTGAGGGGTAACACAAAAGGCGGAGCAAAAGGCTCCCCAGAGTACAGAAAATAAAAAGTGAAACCCACGACCAGGCGACTTCCCGAAAGGGGAAATCACCTGGCAAGTGCGTTAATGATTTGGCACGCGGGGCGCTAAGTCGTCAGGGAAGCGAGCGTGAGCTTGTGTGCGCTAACAGCGCGAGGGGAGGTGGGCCACGTCCCAAATGGTGGGAGGCTAAATGGCCCCGAAGCGCCAGGGGGTGAGCATTAGCTCGTGCGCGATGAAGCCGCGCCGGGGCGCGTCCTAAGTGGAGCAGCCAACCGAGCGGAGTGACGCTAAGCGGCATGCGGGGGAGAGGCAGAGCCTTGGGGAACTCTGATACATCCCTAACAGGCCTAGTTACCTCGAGGGTTTCCCCCCTACACATCCGCCGGCACTAGAAGCCCCGGGATGTCACCAACTAGGCGTGGCAAATGGGCCAGTCTAAAAATTGCTCTCTTCAGTGCGAGCAGAGCAAAAAGCCAAGCATACTGTGACAATGAGGCAGCGAGCAGCACTGAGGCTGGTGCTTAAATAACGAGAGCCTCAGGTGTTCGTTATCATGCCGTCAGTTAGGTGCTGCATATAAACCGGCTCACCGATTGCTCTCTAACGGCAGTCGGTGAGGACGGTGGCTCGCACGGGAGCGCAAGGTAGGTCTCCTAAGACAAGATCTTCTAAGATTTTGGAACATGACTGTGATTCTAGACAATAAGCTCACTTTTGTCATTCCAGTGTATTTTTGAGGTGTCTAATGTAGTTTAGGTCAAATATCTGTGCAAACCAGCCATGTTCATATTAATATTCCAATATTTTTTACATATTTAAAACTGCTACTAATAGCAATAATACTACTATGCTACTATTATTAAAACCAGCATTATAAAAATAATAGAGATATTAGTTATTATTAATATTATGTAATTTGGTGTCAGTATGTCATGTAATTTGTTATGCAATTAGAATTAACATTAGTAAATAGATTTCCTCTGGGGGCTGTTACTGGCTTAAATGTGTGGTTAGGAGTGCCAATACATTCTCTGACATGTGAAATTAGGAGTACCAATACTTTCCCCCAGCTTTTATGTTACTCATGTTACTTTTCTAATGCAATTAGGGTTCCTGATTGCTAAACAAACTGAGAAGCTAATATAAGAAGCTAATATGTGTGGCAGCAATTTCTAATTGGGGAGGGGGGATTTGCTTTCGCAAAACAAGCAATTGTGGGTTAAGGGACTTGCTCAAAGACCCAACAGTGGAAGCCAGCTTGTGGTTTTAGAAGTGACAGTTCTACGTCTTACATGTGGGTTTGGGCGTTACAATACATTTGTAGCACTTCTATTCCAGTGGGGGTTTGGATTGGATCATTTCTGCAGTTTTGTGTGGTTGAGGGGGAAAATATTTTTCTCTCTTCATTCATTCCTATAGGGGACAAATTCAGGCTTTAAAGGTTTGCTATGGAAACCTTTCTGAAACCTTTATGGAAAACCAGAAAGCTGCATACAAGCATGCTAAACAATCACAAGTTGGATTTGTGTAAAGTTTTTCCTTTGCAATGCAATATGCAGTTTATATATTTTGCACATAGTGTTTTCTTTTAGACAATGACATTACTAAAACACAATATAAAACAGTTAGTAGAGTACTGCACAATACAGCAATTCTCGTCTTTGTATCTTTCAAACTACAGTCGATTCTGGTTAATCGGACCACATCGATGGTTTTGGTCCTAATAACCGGCTGGTCCGATTAAACGTACGTGCCCTATGTTACAAGACGGGACGTGCTATGCAACATATTAAATGTTTATTAAACCTTGATTGTGCGATTCACACGTATAGCGAACGTACAAACAAGAACTACCTTTGCTTAAGAACTTTGTTCATTGAAAAATAAATTTGCAAACAAGTTTTACGAAACGATCTACAACATAATGTATAGGTACTCAGCATGCAAAGCATAATACTGTAAAAAACAAGTTCTTACTAAATTCCAGTCAACGTTTGAAGAACTCATCCAGTGCTACGTTTACACAGTGGTACTTTAGGACTTGGTCCGAATAAGCGGCTGATCCCATTAACCGGTGGTCTTATTAACCGGAATCGACCATACTTATTTTATCCAATAAAATGCAGATTAATTTCTGGTTTGTTTTTAGATTGTGTCTGTCACAGTTGAAGCTGTACCTATGATAAAAATAACAGACCATTTTTTGTAGGTGGGAATACTTGCAAAATCGGCAGGGTATCAAATACTTATTTTCCACACTGTATATTTCTGATTTATTTATAGTCGCCCACAAACCCAAATAATGGCATTATAATGTAGAAAATGGCAGAAACTTACTTTTATCTTCATTTCCTTGTCTTGTCTTTTCTTTCCTATTAAAAAAATATACATAACTTCTGTAAAATGCTTGCAGATCATGGCATATGATGGCATAAAAGTATGATGTGTAACAATCTTCATAAAAATTTCCAGAATCTAATCGATATAGTATCCTCTCCATTTGACCTGACAGTATATCTATTAGCACTGTATAAATGAAAATCAGTGTATGACACAGATACTAACCTCTCTTTGATTGTCTTTCAGAAGCTGACAGCATTTTGTAAACCCTAAAAGCATTTGTTCCTTTTTTGATGCTCTTATCCTTCACCTCTTCAATGTCTGGCAAGGAATTCATTGCACAACGGAAGTTTGCCTTCCATGTTTTGGGATCAGGTTTGTCCACCCCAGGTTGATATTTTCCTGCATATTGAATGGGAAACAGTTTAATAAACAGGTGTGTATGTACATAGTGATATATGCAAGGCATTACAAAGAATGCAGTTTATATGTCCTGAGCATTTTGATAGTTCTTATGTGTAAGTTAGTATATACAATTCTCTCCACAATTATTTGCACCCCTGGAAAAGATTAGTTAAAAGTGATATTAAAAAAAATCATATTTTGGTCAATTAGCCAAATCTCACACAATAAAATGAGAACAATTATAAGTATAATATTTAATTGTCAAAATTTGTCTAGCAAATCTCTCATCAATAAATAATTCCTCATAATATTTTTTTAAATATTAAAGCACATGTGCCACATTTATTGGCACCTCTGCATTTACTACTTTACAACCTTGCTTTGCCAATAACATTTACTCCTACCCTCAATGGACATGGGGAACTTGGGTTCTCATCCAATCAATTTTCTCACCATTCCACTTAACTGGAACTTAATTATTTCCCTAACTATATATATATAACAGTCATAGATTACTGTTTGAAAGTTAAAAGTTCTTAAGCACTTAAATTAACTTAAAAATGTTAAATATTTATGGAAAAAAAATCCAATAGATGCCAATAATTGTGTTACATGTGGTTTTGGTAAAACTATTTATTTAAATTATT
>JAVSBV010120619.1:0-19257 GCA_033117975.1 Parotocinclus spilosoma | reverse complement strand
GTGTGTGTGTGTGTGTGTGTGTGTGTGTGTGTGTGTGTGTGTGTGTGTGTGTGTGTGTGTGTGTGTGTAGAATTGATGAACCTAGCTTAGTCTGTAAAATAGTGCCAGAATCCAGAACACAGAAGAGTAAAGGGAGAGGAGTATGTGAAATCTATTGAAATACGTGCTAAGCTATAAGTATTTATAACATAGTAATCCAGTCTTTAAACTCAAAGTGGTAATACTGAACTACAACTCTCCAGTTGCACTCCATAGATTACTTTCTTTATTTACTATTATTTCTATTTCATTATAGTCCTAAATCTATGTGAAGTTCATCTGAATATGCACTCACAAATCAATTTAGTAAAAAGCACACACCCTTTTTACACACTCATTGTACATTTGATCAATTCCATTTATCATTGAGAAGCAGTTGTAGTTTTATAATTACAGACTGACATCCATCTGTTTCTCTACATATTTTTGCCCCATTTACTGTTATTCTATTGTATTCTACTGTTAGTCAAGAGCCCCACATTACCACCAGAGATACTATTTGGGTGATGGATCACTCTAAGCACTAAAAACCATGTTGGTCGTGTGTTAGCGTTGAGTGGTCCATACATGGCAGTGCTGCTGCTAGTTTCTAAACACTTCAGTTTCATGCTGGACTGAGAACAGACCACCAACCAAAAACGCCCAGCCCAGCATCCTGTAGCTATCATTCTGTGAGCACTGCTGAAGGATTAGAGAATGGCTAACAAAAACAGTGCAAAAACAGATGAGCTACTGTCTCCAAATTTACATCTACAAGGTAGAGCAATATAATGTATGTTTCATAGAAACATTTCTATGTACACACTTTTACTCTTAAATATAGTTCTCAAATTTGTCTAAATCTGTGTTACTGAGCACTTTTCCTTTGCCAAGATTAATCCATCTATCTCACAGTTGTAGCGTATCGAGATTACATACACAATTGTACACTGATTACATATCACCATTATTGGACTGGCATACCTTAGGCTGTCACAATAAAATGCCGCTCTAAAATGTGTAGTTTTATCACACAGCACACTTTCACAGATATTTCAAGTTTTGAAAGAGCGTGAAATTGGCATTCTGACTGCAGAAATGTCCATGAGAACTGCTGTCTGTGAATTGAATGTTCATTTCTCTATAAGCTGTCTAAAATTTCATTTCAGAGTTTTTGGCAGTACATCAAATCAGCCTCACAACTACAGACCACATGTAACCACACCAGCCAAGGACCTCCACATCCAGCATCTTCACCACAAAAATCGTCTGACCAGCCACCCCAGACAGTTGCTTACAACAATCGGTTTGCATAAACATAGAATTTCTGCACAAAATGTCAGAAAAGGTCTCAGGGAAGCTAATTTGCATGCTCATCGTCCTAACCGGGGTGTACAAATTGGCAAATGTTCACCTTCAATGGTGTATGGCACATTGCAGAGGTGTTCTCTTCTGGGTGTATGTCAGTTTCACTGTACAGGGCAGATGGCAGTTGTGTGGGTGAGCAATTTGCTCATGCCAACTTTTTGGGGGGTTATGGCATGGGCAGTCATTTTATGGACCATGAACACGGGTGCATTTTTGTCAATAGCATTTTGAATGCACATACAGTAGATACTGTGACAAGATCCTGAGGCCCATTGTTGTGACATTCATGCACGGCCCCATTTTGCAAGGATCTGTACACAATACCTGGAAGCTGAAAACATCCCAGTTCATACATTGCCAACATACTCACTCATTCAATAGGTGAATGTCACCCATTGAGCATGTTCGAGATGCTCTGGATCGGCATATACGACAGCGCATTCCAGTTCCTGACAATATCCAGCAATTTCGCACAGCCTATGAAGAGGAGTGGACCAACATTCCACCGTCCAAAATCATCAACCTGATCAACTCTATGTAAAGGAGTCACAATATATGAAAATTGTCATTTAATGTCATTTAAGTTGCATTATTAACCTTACTTCCATGTTATATGTTAAACAGATGTTAAACTTAAACATTTTCCAAAATGTTGACAAGACAAAGTTTGTGATAATTGAGACATTCTTTAAAATGTTACTTTTCAAAATGGGTGTAGTTATTTATGCTGAGCACTAAACATATTACTGTGTTTTTTTTTTACCTGTGCTTAATTTCACTTTTCATATAATTTCCAACTGTGTCACTGGCTGTGTTTTTGAAACTGTTAAATCAAATGCAACACAATTTCTTTCTGTAGTGTGCTCTTTTAAGTGTATAACTGAATGACAATAAAAGAATCTTGGATCTAAAGAACACAGGGTACAGGTGTTAATGTGCCCTGAATCCACTCCAGGACACCAAGCACTAGACCAATGATCCCTCTACCTCGGACACAGTCACTCAAGGCTCATGTGACGGTCAACTTGAACCTGATTCTCCATGTTTGTGTTATACAGTTTAACATACAGGCAATATCAAAAGAACCCCAAACATCAAATGGTAAAGCATCCATGGTTTCTGTTACGATAGCGGGTGGTGTTTTATTTAGACCCAAGTATGCTTGCTAGGTGTATCCCACGACGTATAAAAAGAATGGGGAAATAATGAAAAACAAGCCAAAGGGGGTATAAGGGCGGAGCGTAAAGACTCCTAACAAAACAAAACCGAATGTATAAGTTGGCACACCAAGGTTGCTCCCCAAATGGGAGCAATGTGCGACCTAGTCGCGAGAGGACGCCAAAGCGTCAGTCAGGGCATAGCTGCAGAAAGCACAGCTTGCAGGATGTCACAAATGGTTTGAAAGTGGGCGAAAGTGAGCTCGAAAGTGCATGCAAAACTAAAAAACCAAAACCTGGAAACGTCTTATAGGGTGCGTCTTTACCCGGTGGTTACTCTAGTCGGGGCACACCTCGAGCCAGCTACGACTAGAATCCAACGCAAAAGAGCGGAAGAGCACCGGACACCTTCTAACAGAAAGACCAGGTTGCTGCTGTAATGAGTGGAAAGGGACGCCGAAGCGTCAGAGGGCGAGCGTGAGCTCTGACGCACACAAAGCGCAAGGGAGAAGGAGAAAGGTGAAACGAGCTGTAGCGGCAAAAGGCCGCACATACAAGCACATGAACGCAATTATAGCGCAAGTGTGCATCAAACACAATAGGCGCAAAGCGCCAGCGCGCAACAAATAAACTAAATGCGCGGGGATCGCCAACGCGAAGAGATCGCGAGACACTCCCAAGTCCCAGAGGGCAAGCGCGAGCTCAAAACAAAAAGGCAGACTGGGGCGTGTCCTATTTGGAGCACACTCCCGGCTGAAGTAAGGCTAAATAGGCTGCGAGGACCGAAAAGCGTGTGACCGCGAATCATGCGAGGAGCGCGTGAGTACGGAACAGGAAAACCCTCAAAAGTGCCCCTACATAAATAAATACCTCGGGGGTTACCCACCCATACCGATCCTCCGGCACTACAAGGCTTCGGATCTCACCAGCTATCTCTTGGGCACACGGTTGGTCGCACAGGCGCCACTGGTCAAACGCGCGCACCGGACGGAGATGGAACCCCGGTAGAACCACGATGACCCGGCCCCAAACAACGCTTAACGCCACGCCTTTATAGGCCATGGCTCAGCTGTTCAGGATCGGGACATAATCAGAGATAGAGGAGATAAACGCCGCCTCACCGATAGTTCCGTAATGGCGACCGGTGAGGAAGGCCGAACGATCCGAGGGGAAGGTAGGAACCCTAACAGTTTCCATAGTGCTTTTGAAACTTTATAATGTTATACCCTTCCTCCTTTTTTTTATCTCTCTCTCTCCCTCTCTCTCTCTCCCTCTCTCTCAGCTCTGTCCTTTCATTCCTTTTCAGAGCCCATCTTCATTAGAAATGTGCCAGGTTTGTCAGTTTCCTGTCAAGTATCCAAATCACAACTTAGCCACCATTCAGTCTTCCCAACACACACAGACAGATGTAATTATCAGGGTCTCTTATCATAGTGATTGCATGTCCTTTATTTGTTTCCCTTCTTTTTGTTATTTTTCCCTCAGCACTCATGATAAAGATAATTCACCTTGGCAGCTTGCCTTAACAAAGAAGATCCTGGCCAAGATGTGACCGTTTCATTACTTTCTACTCCGAACATCTCTCTCTGGGAGTCTGGAGTGTACATCCCAATGGAGACTGTTCATGAGTCTAGAACTATAACAAATTCGATCTGAATGTTGACTCCAACTCTCTCCAACTCAAAGCTGTTACTTATGCAGAAAAATTGCCTAGACAATTCTCTAAACTTTTTTGAACCTTTGTGAACCTTATACGTTTCCAAACAATAAACAGCATTCAACATCCAAATGGCATAGTGTACTATTCCTTCATTTCCTCTCTGTGACTCGTTATTGTTCACATGGTGTTTATTCACCTGCTGTGCTTAGCTGGTTAATTTCAAGATACGCAAATGTACAAGCTTATTAACAAGTACATTAACCAAACAAGCACTCACCAAAAGACTTTGGGATGACATTTACATTCCCAATTAAAGATGAATGGAGGTTAATTGACAAACTCATTAGCATTTTCATCCTTAATTGCCTGTGCTGTTTTAGTAAAGTGGCTACCTAAAAATTCAGTCATTCTTCCAAGACCACCTGGCATCCAGGCATTTGACGCTGATTGCTTACCCTCCAAAAGTGATGCATTCATTATCAAAACAAGAAGCTGGATGGACAGTAATTATCTGAGGTGCTGGCCTTTGATCTTCATGTCTCACACTGTCTGTCTCATTGTACCCAATTTAAAGAGCATAATAAAGTGACAGAAAAGGCACTGACTACCTTTATTCCGGAAAGTCTTTAGATATTCTCACAGTAGAAACACACATTTAGCATCTAATGTTGTACATCAAATCAAGGTAAAAACAAGGTAAAAAAAGCTGATGAGGTTTGTTAAAAAAAAGCAGTGACATGTAAATACTAATAAGGCTGCCCTCTATATAGCTGCTTTGTGTGCATTTGTCTCAATTTAAGGCAGGTCTATTAATCAGTGCTACCTCTTTATTATTGATTTCACTATATTCCCCAGAAAGCAACTCCCTAGCAGTTTGTATACCATAGGTGTCGCGCTATAGCATCAACTGTCCTGAAGTTGAACTGAATCTTATTTAAATGTTTTTTTTCCTATTTGAGCAAGAGAAATGGTGGAAGTGTTTCTTCTACATATAAGGCAGTGACCTCTAACTGCTATGTACTCCTACCCTTTAATTGTGACGATCACACTCAGTCATTAGGTGTTGGCCCTTGCCCCATTACAGCCCAAGTCAGATTTAAAGAATGACTGGCTGTTTTTTGTTTTTTATTTTAATGATGCTGACTGGATTTATTTGTGTCTACTGGATTTCCCTAGCCTTTCACACAGAGCTATGACCTTTTTAACTATTGGAATTAATTGGAGCAAGCTAACCTTTTGGAACCTAGCTTTAAGCCCTGTGGTACCCCGATAGACTCATTACCACTACAGCCACTGTTAGACTGAAAGTCTCGCTCACTGTTTTTAGCTGTGGAAAATAATGCTCCAAGTGAAGGGTTTACATTACAGAACAGGCAACTTCAGTTTAAATTACTGCCTACAGCTTATTGTAGATCCCTTAAGTATAGAAAATGCATATAAAAAGCATAAAATCTTTTGGCATCTGTAAGGTGCTACACTAGCCTTTAGCCGAGTTTTCTAATTGATAGACAGCATATCTCGGCACATGCGCAAATCGGCCAACACAAAAACTACCAAAGACAACCCAAATTTTGAACATGCCATGTCTCACCCAGTTACAGTTTTTCATAATTTTAATAAGAGCGAGGGAACTATTTATCATAGTTCCTGTTTATTAAAGCTCAATTCCAGAGATTTACAAACAGCAGTTAGCAGTTTATACTGGTAACTTTTCACACCAGACTCTATAAACAAACCATCAATGATTGTCAAAGGCCCATTTGCTTAGTCTTAACACGCATGTTGTATCTGGATCATACATTGTGAATTGTGATCCTGTTTGCAATCACCAGTCAACTGCGTCTCCAGTCATCCAGACTAATATCCCATTGTATCCTAAATATGTAAATCAGCTCATAACATTGCACTGCCTCCTATTGGAGTTTATTGTGGACAGTAGTACCAGTTCACATTAGCAATAAATAGGTTTTTTGGGTTGTTCAGCTCTGTGTGTTCTCCATTAACATTTGCTTGGTGATGCAGGACAGGATCTTGGATGACATGTGTGATGTTTTGGAGTCCGAAGTATTGGGAGTGTTTTGACAGCCAGATGGAGACAGAAGCATTTATACTTATAATGTGTGTGTGTGTGTCTGTGTGTCTGTGTGTGTGTGTGTGTGTGTGTGTGTGTGTGTGTGTGTGTGTGTGTGTGTGTGTGTTTAAAATGCATCTCAAGGCAGTTCCTGAAATTATTTGAGTAATCAGATTCAAATTGATTGGACATACAACCCCAAATCAGAAAATATTGAGACAGTATAGAAAATGCATATACATATATATATATATATATGTTTCTTACATTTACTTTCACTTTAATTTAATTGCAGACAGTTTGAACCTGATATAATTCATGTTTTGTCTGGTAAAAATTTAGTTGGGACAGGCAAACAATGAGCAGTTTAGAGCTAGGAATTAATTATAAAAACTAAATAATTATGTAAGTTTAAACAGGTGATGTCAACAGGTGATTGTAATCATGGTTTGGTACAAAAGCCGTATCCTGAGAAGGCTGTGTCTTTGATCAGAAAATATGGCCAGAGGATGTGTGGGAAAATTCTTGATTTATTTTAAACAATGCACATCAAAGACAGATGGGAAGGGATTTGCATACCTCCCTCTACAGTACATGATATAATTAAATAATTTCAGTGTGTGGAGGCCAAGGGTGCCAGCTTAAGCACAAGACATTTGATTTTTAATCCCTCAGATGATACTGCATCAAGAACCATAATTTCACAACAGCTAATATAATGGCATGAGCAAAGGATTATTTTAGTTTATTAAACCTTTTATCAAGCACTACACTATGAAGTTACTTTCACAAATGCCACTTAAAAATGTACTGTGCAAAACATGCTCTTTATGTTAACCATGTACAGAAGCAGCTGGTATTCCAGGTCTTTACTGAATAAAATGGACAGCGTGTGCTCTGGACCAAAAACGAAATGGTCAATCCAGACTGTTATCAGTCAATAAGTCATAAAACAGGGTCTGTCATGTATGAGGCTGTGCCAGTGACCTAATAAATTTTTAGTCCTGGCATCACTAATGCAGAAAGGAACATTGAAATTTTAGATCTATATACTGCCTGTAGTCCTGACCTGTCCCAATTAAGAATGTGGGAAGAATTATAAAATAAAAAACGAGACGATGACAACCCCGTGCTGTTGCACATCTGCTTACACCTGAAACATTAATTGCTTAGTATCAAAAATGTCTTTTATGTGTGGTGAAAAGCAATGGCAACAATACAAAGTGGTAAATGATTTACCGTCCCAACTTTTTTTGGGATGTGTTGCATTCCTGAAATGCAGGAATGGATGTTTATTAACAAACAATATGAAGTAGACCAGAAAAGACAAAAAGTTGAAATATCCCAGTTGTCTGCAATAAGATAAAAGTAAATGTAAGAAACTGTAAGAAAATGTATTTTACAACTTTTTACAAAGTTTTTCATTTGGAATGTATACTGCTCACAAAAATTAAATATTCCCTAATTTTTGTAAGTAGTGTAAATGTATCTTGGATGTATGTGCACATTATTTTTTATGTGGCTTAGCCCCATCTGAATGCAATCCTCATACTGAAGACATCATGTCTTTATGAACAATGCATACTTAAAGGAAAACCATAGCTACTGCCTCTTCTAATAAATACCTTTAATACAGAGTATTCACCTCTGTATATTGTGTTCCTTTGCAGCTACTGCTGTACTAATGTCTAAACCCATCACAAACAGAGTTAAAGTCCTGAAACCCACCAATACATATCATGAAATCAATTGCATTTTCAAGATCTGCAGGTCAGTCTGTTACATGAAAACTATGCAACCAGCATGATACATAGTACCCTTACATGAATAGGATTAATGTATTGATGGTTGTACTGGGTTAAACAGGCACAGAGCAGAGTATGTTTAATTCATTTCATTGCTTCACCTCCAAACCTCTGCACCATTTATCCTTATTGATTTATGGTATTATGGCTGGAAATTGCATCCTCTGCCCTTGTGCTTGTACCATAAGGCATGTTTATGTGCATGTTTCCTCCTTTATGCCATGCCACTGGTAGGTTCAACTGCCAGGTCAGAGAATGTTTGATTATATTTGCTTTTATTTTCAGAAAGCTGGATAGAAAACAAGGGAGGCTGTCTTCTAGCCCACTCTGTTTACAAGAATTAACCTCTAATACACTTACACAAAGGAATGTTAGGATTCAAAGGGAAGAAAATATGGGTTTCTTAAAGTAAACATAGAGTGGGGGCCAAAAGTATGAAAACACCACATCACTTTTACATTACCTACCACAAAACAAGCATAACAATTAGCAGTACAGGGTAAAAGGTCACACACAAACACATACACACACCAGAACATGTTTGGAGACACCAATTGGTATAAGATGTCCTTGGAATGTGGGAGTAAACTGGGAGAGAACATGCAAACTGCACTCAGAGGAGTCTGACCCGAAAATCGTCCAGGGATTCTCTAAGCGGTAAGGTAACAACACAAATTGTTGTCCCAACATGATACTACTACCTGTAATAATACTACTACTACTACTAATAATAATAATAATAATATACACCACATTAAACAACAATGTACCTCACAACCTGCATTCATGTTACACTTTTTATTAAAAGTACTATAGAGAACAGACTTAGTTACTACCATTTTATTACTATTTTGAAGCAGTATCAGTGTGGGCACTGGCGTTAGTGTGGGACTAAGAATAAAGCTCTGCATCAGGATTACATCACCTGCAAAAATCCTTGATAGTGAAAATAACAGTAAAGCATGCATAATAAACATTTTAAACTATTCTACAATCAGGCCCAGGGAAAAATAAAATGTTTTCATTTGGGTGGACATTGAGGGTATTGTTTTACAGCTGCAGCCTTTGATTACATCATCTCGGGGGTTTATAATTTCCCTACAGCTACAACTAGAACTAAATAAGTCTTACAAAACCCAAAAGTACACAATTGTTAAGCTTTTGAAGCTTTAAAGCTTAAATTGCTTCTAAAGAGTAGAATAAATAAAGACATAGCTTATAATTAACAGGACTCTCAATTTAAGAACTTTCCATCCGTGATAGCAACGGGAGGTTCAAAAGGGAATAGGAATATCAAAACATAACTGAAACAACACGCAAAACTGTTTCCAGACACCGTTACAGCTGAATGGCTTAATCCAGGCGCTATTGTCCACATTACAAGACAGATGAGAGCTAAACAATTGATAGACAGACAAAGGATCAATAAGGACATTAAAATTCACAACAGGTGCCAACACTGATTACCCCAAGCCTTTCCCTGTTATAATTGCTCCCCCTTTATTACATCCTATGCTTAACAGTATCACAGTATTATTTATGCATGTTGTCATGATTAGATTCCATCATGTTTAAATTACAGGCTACCAAGAGTGTTGATTTATAACATTTTGCTTTAAATTTGCATTTAACTGCATTAGGTATTACCAGCGTACCAGATATTGTCAGTGCCCATTTCTCATTTATTATTAATATGTAGTCTAGATATGCTAATAATACTCTTAAGACAATAAAACGATGCTATGTGCGTGTGGTGTAAATCCTATTCATACACCTTCAGTTACTTTTTATCTGCTCAAAGCTTAACAGGGTCGGCCACATTAGTGTATTCAGGAAAACACCTTGGGTAAACCCACATGAACACAGGGAAAACATGTAGACTCCACAAAGAAAGGACCCAGACCATCGGACCTTCTCGGTATGAGCTGACAGTGATACCGAAGAGCTTGTGTACAGACCCATATTATTAGTACTCGTGTACCTGGTAACACTATTTACACAAAGCGAACTATAGCCACATGATTTACTAGACAGAGTTAGTACAAATAGCCAAGCTGTGTGGCTAGTGTTATTTCCATTCAGTAAAAACGCACTGTAAAATGTACCCTTAGAGAAATGTCTATTTGCATTGATTTCCAGACATAACAGACATAATTTGGAATCTTAACACAACATACTATAGTACAGTTGAATCCAGTTAATTGGTCCACCGGTTAATGGGACCAAGCCCATTATTCGGACCAAATCCTAAAGTACCAAAACAACTCTTATTATATACATGTAATGTTATTCGCTTATTTGGACCAAAATTTCAAGAAAAAGAAGCCACAAGTCGAGCGGATGGGAAGATTTTTACGCTCTCCGGGAGAGTTTATACTCTTATAAAAGGTCAGGAAATCCAAAAAGTTGTGTTGACAAGAGCAAAACCAGCGAAAGGTGAACACACCCAACACATTCTTGATTTTGTTCAAGGGCAGTCTGTCAAGAGAACGCGTCAGATCATACTGGTTAAGTTTTTCAAACGTTGACTGAAATTTAGTAAGAACTTGTTTTTTACAGTATTATGGTTCGCATGCTGAGTACCTATACATTGTGTTGTACATCGTTTCGGAAACTAAATTCTTATGCAAAACGTTATTGTGTGTATGTTCGCTATACGTGTAAATCGCACAATAAAGGTTTAATAAACATTTAAAATGGTACATAGCACGTCCCGTCTTGTATGGGGCATGTTCATTTTATCGGACCAGCCGGTTATTAGGACCAATACGATCGCGTCCCGATGTGGTCCGATTAACCGGATTCGACTGTATATACAATCTTTACAGTATACAGTCCAAGGCAAAACTAATGAGCCAAGTTTAAAATGGCCTCAGAAAACAAGATCCTTTCAAGAAATCAATTACCAGAAGGATGTCTCATGCCTCTTGTGTCAAGGTCTATGTACACACTGCAGGTAAATATGGTCCACTGCGTTAAATCATATTTTTAAATAGGTTGCTTACATTTCTTTTTTAATGTGGCTTGTGTTTAACAAAAGTATGAACAGGTCATGCTCTTTGACTGACCCATTTGCACTGAATAGCACTAAGCCACCCAACACGCCCCATCAGACATAATAAAATGGGGCTGTGGTAGCCTAGCGGTTAAAGTACTGGCCTCTGGATCAGAAGGTCCAGGATTCAAATCCCACCTCTGCTAAGCTGCCACAGTTGGGCCCTTAAGCAAGGCCCCTAACCCACCATTGGATTGTATAAGTTGTAAGTCGCTCTGGACAAGGGTGTCTGCTAAACGCCATAAATGTAAATAAAAAATGGAGCACACTGTAGCCATTGCTAAGCTGGCTGTAAGAAAGGAGTCAGACACGATTCAATGAAAGCTTTATGTAAAGTTCAGTTGCAGATTCATTGGATCATTTGTGCATAAGGTTTTTTTCTGACGACAATTTGGAAAGGAGGATGTTCTAAGAAAGTGAACTAATTTCTGTTCATTATACTACTACTATACTATACTTATATTCATTATACTTTTTGAATGACATTACCGTACCTATACCTTACATTCCAAATCAAACACTAGATAGCCTCAAGAAACCAGACAACAACAATGAAAACCATACCTTGTCAGTGTAATTTTACACAAACAGTTCTTTGCAAACAAAAAGGTGAAATAGAGAGGACCAAAATACACTCACAGGGTTAACCAGCAAAGTGTGAGTGAAATTAATGATCATGTCCACGCAAAATGAGAACAGTAAGCAACAAGAACTAGAGCATATAAGGTAAGAACTGAAAGAAAGTGGCAAAACAGGACGGAGAGTAAAAACTATGAGGACTGGGTCTTTTGTCATCTGTTAATGTAACCTTGTGTCACTTACGTATAAAACTAAATAACAAAGGGCATATTAACAGGTAACATAAGCATATATTGTATGAGAGATGTTGGACGGTCTGGGAATCTCCTAAATCCAGTCTATGAAACAGGTCATGACTGGACATAACCATAGAAAATGATATACCAATGCATCAGTGATACCGCTGAAACCTCAAGTGGAACAAAACCATAGTAGTGACAAGAATAAACCATCCAAGCCGAAACAATTATAGACATGCTAAACCTAATTTAATTTATGGAAATTCACAATAGGTCGGCAGGGTGGCATTGTCACCTCACATTGAGAAGGTCCTGGGTTCAGTCCCCAGGTGGGGTGGCTAGGGTTCTTTCTGTGTGGAACTTGTTAGGGTAATCGGTTTGGTGTCCAAAAGTGTCCAGATAGTATTTATGCCTGTCTAAGTTCTGTTCCTGCCTTGCATTGTGCTGCAACTTTACACAAAATTGGAGCTACAATTAGCAATTAAATCACAAATATTTATTACAAATATCCATAAACATACAAGAAACATCGTGGAACTTAGATAGGGCATTCAAACTATAAATATGGCATTTATATTTGCATTAACATTTAGCAAGACATCCAAGGTTAGAACTGATACAACCTAATAAGGTACAATTCAAGCAATTGAGCATTATTGGCCTTGTTCAAAAGCCCAACAGGTGCAGTCTAGTGGTGCTACAATTTGAACCTTTTGGACTGTAGACCTACAGTACTGTGTAAAAGTCTTAAGACATCACTTTACAACAGCAGTTAAAATGTCAAACTTGAATTTGTCACAGCATATTCTTTTCTACTGATCTCCATTTCAATCACCGTGAGCTTTAGGATACCTTAGATATTTTACCTTGTTCCCTTTCTGAAAAATGGATTATTGGCTTCTTCTTTCAAAAAGTCCATTCCTAATCATTTTTTTAAGATAAATTACCCATTTTCAATACAGTTTTGCTTATGATACTACAAATGATAGCTCATTTCTGTGGGCTTTTCAGTATCCAGTAAACTGGTAGCAAATAGCAAAAATATAGAGAAAAAATACCTACTTTAAATAACACAAATATGTGATAGAGGACATGGATCAAAACTGCCCTTAATCAAAGCAAAAAAGGAAAGCAAAAAGAAAAACCTAAGGTAGTATATTTTCCACAAAAGACCAATGCAGTACTTCACTAATGTTGTATTATGCTCACTGTGACCCATTTATATTATGGTTCTGGCATGAATTTGTTCTTTAGCTGTACATGTTTGGGCAGAGCCTTTGTATTTCCAGTTTATATCTTAATAGTCAATGTATTTTCTGTTCTCAAGACTTCCCTTGTGTATTTATTTCCTTATGTATTTTAGGTGTCATTTATAACATGGCACTACTAGCAGTCTGAATTGCCAGAGCTGTGTTGATCCTGATTCATGGATGAACCTGGGTCTGTGGTGTCTTTGCGCTAATTTCTGTTTCAGTGCCATTATGACGCGTTATACAATGCTTCTCTTAATGTAGAAATAGTGTGTTAATGGACGTATAGTTGCGAGTAAATTATTCCCATAACCTTTGTGCAACATTATTTTGTTCTTGGTTAATATCTGTTTTATTATATCAGATGCAGTTTAAATGACTATAGTTCACATAACAAATAATTTCTGTCATAACACAAGGAAGGCAAGCTGCTGCTACTTATCAAGAAGAAAATACTAATGTGATTTTTTAAATTAACATTTTAACTGCCCTGTTTTCTGAAGCCATTATTTCACTGTCCTAATGGCTATACCTGCTAATTAGTTATTAGAGAAAACTTTAATTGTGTTCATAAGCAAGTGAAGTTTCCATGGTAGGCAAGGAATGCAAACCACTAGGGTTTCTGTAGTTCAATCGTTCCTTTAAAAGGACCAAAACTACCATCATTCTCTGGTTCTTTAATGTATTCCATCCATCAGTCTGCAAAGGTTTCTTATAAAGTTTTCACTGCTGCCTAAGTGAACACAACTAACTGGAAATAAGGATAAAAATAAAGTGGAAGGTCCACATACAAAACAGAGTTCAAATAAGCATTATACACAATCAGGAAAAAGACTAAATGTGTTATGTAAATGAACGTATAGTGATTTACAAAGTAAATGTGCTATTTGGGAAATTAGAGTTAAGAGATATGGGTGAATTTATGTTCTTACAAATAAATATAATGTAAATCTTCTGGCTTCTAGACAATGGGTGTCATATAAGCAGAATCGTTTAAAAGCCTTAATGCAACATGCTGAGTAAAGAAAATCATCATGATAAAGAAGCCCTTAGTTGTAAATAAATTTAAGAAAGCAAATCCAAAAATGCAACAAGAAATCTAGAAATACAACAGAGAATCTAAAACACAAAAAGCAAATCAAACAAGACATGACAGCAATTCCAGAAAACCAACAATTAATACAGAATCACAATCATAAATTTGAAAACACCATCAGCAAATTTGCACCAACAGGATTACATAAAATCACATGGCTATTTCTGTACTAAGAAAACGGGTTCAAAATTTCTTATCTGTGAGTGGGAAAAGTATGTGAACTTCTGCTTTGTTTAACTGCAAATATTCCAAACAATATACTAAAACACGAAATATAATATAAAATACTAACATACAATACACTACTGAATACTAAACAATTCCAGTTATTGCTTCATCAGTTTGGAAGAAATGTATACTCCACGCAGCACGCCACACAACTTCAAATCTAGGATGTTGGTGGGTCAGCCATCATTTTTTTTCCCACAACAATTCTATTGGATTAAGGTCAGGACTTTGACATGGTCATTCCAGCACATTACCTTTAGTCTTCTTTAACCATTTTTTGGTAGAATGACTTGTGTGCTTAGAATCATTGTCATGCTGCATGACCCACATTGCCTTAAGGTTCAATTCACAGATGCCCTGACGGTTTCCTTTAGACATTGCTGGTATAATTCATAATTAATTGTTCTGCCATTGATGGTAAGCTGTCCTGGCCCAGATGACAAACAAAACATGCCTAATATCTCAACAGTACCACTGCCATGTTTCTGTTACGTTCGGCGTGTAAACACATACAAGGCGGGTGTACAAAGCAAACTCGTAAATGTAAGACGGGCAGGGTTCAGGCGGCCAGCAAACAGTCCAGTGGGAGAAAGGCAAAATCCAGTCCAGTTAAAGAAAGTAATGCAATTTATATCAAAACCAGTATATCAAACAAAAAAAAATGCTTGGTACGGCTCACAAGAATATCCTGAACTACTTTGCGTTTTGATGGTTGACGTTCGGGGTTTATATCCCAACAGAGGCTAGATACAGGTGAACTTGATCATCAATCAAAACTCAGGAGACGGGTGTTCATGTGCGCTTGGGAGACGGGTGTTCATGTGCACTTGGGGGACGGGTGTTCATTTGCGCTCTGGAGACAGCGTTCCTCTGCGCTTGGGTAATTTCATGTTCGGGTGTGTGTGCATTATGTGCCGGCGCGTTGGCTGTGACAGTTTCACAGATGGCATAAAGTTCTAATGCTGGAATGCAGCGTTTTTGTTCAGTTAAATCAAAATCAAAAAATCAAAAGGTTGTATTTTGGTCCCATGTGTCCGCAAAAATGTTAACATTTTACACTTTTGGCTGGCTCTAGCTCCTGGCTCTACCACATGACAGGCAGCAATATTCTTTTTCAAAAGTAGTCCCTTTCTCCTCACAACCCTGCCATGCACACCATAAACATTAACATTGGCCAATGTGAGTTGACCAATGCTGGAGAGGCTAACAATGGTCTAGAATTACCTCCAACTACTTTAAGTCCAACAACAATAACTCTTATTCTGAGGTCCTTAGAAATTGCTTTTATTTGCGCCATGATACACTTCCATGAATGCGATGCGAATACAGGTTTTGATAGATCCCATTTACTTCAACACAACAGTGTTGCTCAAATGATTGACATCCCATTGAATAAAAACATGAGACTCTAATTTCACCTTCATACTGACGTCCAATACTTTTGTTACTCACAGATATGTAATATTGGATAGTTTTTTTCTGATTGCATAAATAATTGTGTCACTGTCTCATTTGTTTCAATGGATTCTCTTTAACTCCTTTTAGGACGTTTAAAAAGCTGATGATGTGAAGTCATTTATGCAGAAATGCAGAACAAAGGTTTCAAGCACCACTGTAAGTATAAACATTATCAACTTATGAATAATTGGGAGACAATTTAGGACCTTAGTGAAAGAATCTGTGGAATAACTTGATAATGTACACTGGTTTGATCTAGAATCATTTTAAACAAACTTAGTGCTGCTGTTTTCATGCAGACCTTTCAAACCAACAGCTTTTTCCAACAGCATGAAGACTATCACCTAGCACTAATTGATAATTTTATACTTATATAAATACCCCTAAGATATATCTCATATGCTGCTCTCTTATTTGTGCTAGATGTTTTGAAATGAGTGGAGACTTAAATACAATAGAATAGCCTGACATGTTACAATGCCATCTGTTCCATTCACTAAAAAAAGTTGCTTTGGCTTGAGTAAAATGCTGGATGCTCCACTGCACTCTCATTTATCATGTCATTGCATATTTGTAGGATCTACAGTGGAATTCTGTCCTTTCAGCCCGCACAGTAAAAAACTGTAATAAACAAATTCACAGTTCCACAGATGTTTCTGAAATTCCTTAGCAGGAGTACAATGTAATAAAACAGAGACTTATAATATAAGGTTGTTCAAAAGTCTTTAGGTTATTAACTAGGTTACATATACCATTTAGAATAATTATCATATATAATTATTCTGTAGTATCTTTATTGAATAACAACCAGAGAATACAGGACATATGTATGTAGTAACTGAAAAAAACCCAGAAACAACAGCTACTATAGGCTGCAGTTGTAAGTATTTAGTGTGACCTCCCCTTACACACTACCTTTCTACAGGCCAGAGAAGTTTGATATGCTAATGCTCACAAAGACTAAAAAAAAGATTACTGGAAAAGAGTATTATTGAGTGACAAATCTAGGTTTGACAATATGACAGTCATCACAATGTTATATTTGGTTACTATACCATTGCTAAAATGTCAAATTAATAAATAAATAAATAACAAATTAATAGTAAAAGTTAAATTAGTAGTAGAAAAATTTGAAAATGAACTAAATTATTTTAAAAATTAGATTATAAAATGAGTCCTTAGTGGGAGGCCCTCGGCAGAACATCATCTCCTAATGTCCAACCGATGGAGGGAGTTACTGCACTCTGGTCGGACCTGCCTCCAATGTTGAAGACAATTAGTGTGACGCCGAGCCGGAAGAACATCAAGTGTGTGGTGCTGGAACCAGCACCCAAATATCAGCTCTGAGAGAATTTTTTGATTTGATTTTAAATAAAATAAATCTTATTTTAGTTAAGCTTATTGGTTTCAGCTGTGATCCATGAACTGCTGTGATCGGCAAGTGGGTTTTATCTCAGAGCTAACAAGAGCTGCTTTTGATAAATTAAATGTGTAACAAAAAGAAACTCTAAGCTATAATATTGTTTGAGTAAAATTTGACAGAGAATACAAATGATTGTGTCTATACAAAGTGTGAAATTTGAAAACACCTTTTGTTTATTTGGACTGTGGTGGCCTAGTGGTTAAGGTGCTGGACTATTAACCAGTATGCCCAGAATTCAAATCCCACATCTGCCACAGTTTGTTAATGTGGCTTCTTTAACGTCGATCATCTAAGCGACACACACAAGGTTATGTCCATACACAAGTTAATCTCAAGACTATTTACACACCCACCCACACCCGTCAATGCCAATTTAGAGCAATGAATTAACCTAGCATGCATGTCTTTGGACTGTGGGAGGAAACCGGAGTACCCGGAGTAAACCCATGCAGACACAGAGATCTGTGAACCTCTAGAACCCTAGACCGTCTTGCTGTGAGGCACCGTGCTGCCTGCTTGAATTGTAAGACTGTATTAATTGTAAGCTGCTTTGGATGAGGGTGTCTGCTAAATTATGGAAATATTTTAAGTGGAGGGAAACAATATTGTTGAATGCAAAGCTGTACAATAATAGGCTAGCATGGTTTTAACAGGTACTTTTAACAGGTATAAATGGTGATACTTAAACTTTTGAAAACAAACTATATTTCTTTAATATGCAAGTCTGTTGGAACAGGAGCATTTAGGTCTACATCAGGTTTTTCCCATTGTCATAACACACCATCCACCCCAGTATCTCCATTCAATGTAATACTGTATCTCTGTTACAGTATCATAGAAGAGAGAAGGACATTAGACTTATTTAATTACACATCAACGTGTCACGCTATATACCTTCTCCACATAAGCAATTCTAATTGCAGGTCTAGCATAAGCTCTTGTGAACTCATCCTGGATACCCTGAACATCCACTTTGCACTTGTCAACATGTAGATGCATTAAAACCCTTATCTATATGCAAATTAGAAGAGATCGGATTCAATAAATGTTCTGTGTCACCAAACACGAGGCAGAATGAAATATAGCATTCAATCCATGCATAGCTAACAGTATACCCAGCCAATAAATGAAAGGATAATGTCATAGAGAATTCTTTATTTGTTTCCTCACACTGAGTCATTTATTAATGACAGTTATCTATAAGATTAACTTGCATCTGAGAAAGACTTGATTGATATGCCTTCCGTTCTGAAGACCTGTAAAGCTCAGCTGTCATAAAAATATCATATATATGTTAAGTAAGCATACCAGCTGGGTCAAGCAACAGACCTTTGCAAATATAATGTTAGGACATTTTGGGGGTTACTGATAGATAGCCATTTGAAGATCACATAGTGGTGTTGTGATAAGTCAAACATTTAATTCAGTACGACTAAGAATAGTTTTGCAATACTCAAGTCTGATTTTGGTCTTGAGGACATACACGAGAGGTATCGGTCTTATTATTGCCCATCAATTAAGTCCAGCCACATCCAGTGAGTTTGTCTGAGGTAACTTTAGTTATAAACAGAACATTTTGGCAGAACAAGTCAGTCTTTGTTTTACATGCCTAAATCAAATCTGCACTTCTCATTCAGTATCCAGTCAATGGACATTTTATGAATATTTTGAATAGTCTGGCACTAAGATTGACTGCATTTTCAAGTGCTGGATAGGCTTTGTTTAAGGTCAGACTAAAATTTTATCATGGTTTTACATTTAATAATACAAATTAATAGAATATACACTACCGTTCAAAAGTTTGGGGTCACTTAGAAATTTCCTTATTTTTGAAAGAAAAGCACAGTTTT
>JAVSBV010120610.1:0-19258 GCA_033117975.1 Parotocinclus spilosoma | reverse complement strand
CTTGTTTTTTACAGTATTATGCTTCGCATGCTGAGTACCTATACATTGTGTTGTAGATCGTTTCGAAAAACTTTGTTGCAAATGTATTTTTAGTGAACAAAGTTTGTAAGTAACAGTAGTTCTTGTTCGTACGTTTGTTATACGTGTAAATCGCAGAATAAAGGTTTAATAAACATTGAATATGTTACATAGCACGTCCCCGTCTTGTAACATAGGGCATGTTCATTTAATCGGACCAGTCGGGTGTTGTATATGTAGATACCCCAAAAAGTAATTTGTAAAGGGGTCTATCTATAAGACTATATCTGGAGCGTGACTGCCATCTTGAAAGCCGCCATATTGGATCAAGTTTTTCCAATGGGAAAGTGGTCATGTAGGATATCAAAGAATACCTGGATGCCTTACAAATTGATTTCTGCAATCAGATTTGTAATTTCTCTTGTGGTTGGGAAGTTATTAACACAAAATTTCAAAACTTTTCGTCACAGGCAACTGAAGATGGAATTATATATCATAGCAACAGACTTCAACAACCGACACCCAGCAAGATCACCAAGTTTACACAGCACTTTTACATCACTCATAGCTAAACTCAGGCCGTCCACAGAACCGCTACCGACCCAGAGACCTCAACAACGGGTTTGGCAACGTTTGTGAAAAGTCAGCATGTGTCCTGTGACTTTTGATTTTTGACCCTGTATATTGATTAGACATGAATTATAATAATCAGTTAAAATTCAAATCAAAAGTTTTCTATGTTAACTATTTCTTTATGTAGTGTATTATCACTGCTTTGTTACACTCTAGTGCATTTTTGTAGGATCGTGTTTAGAATTTTTGTGTAGCGAATTTATATGTTGTGTCCAGAAATTCAGAATCAAACAAATTTTACCCCCATGATTCTATTGGAGCACAAGCCTCTATAAAGTCTGATGATACCCCTGAAAGGAGCAATAAAAGGAGTCCTTTACTATTTAAATGCCTTCATGTAAATGCTGAGATTTGTTTTGCTGTTTGCAGATGTCACATTAAGTAGGAATTCATTTGACCGCCCGGCTGCCAGTACAGACACGAGTCTGCCTTGCTTAGTGGCTCCAGTCAAGCCATGTTAGTAAAATTTTTATGTCCCTTCCATTCATTTAATGGATAAAAAGACACTTAACTTTCACGTCCCTTAAAATTTGATTGATATTCCGGATAAAGGTTTGCTTTTAAACCAAAACCGATAAAAAGCACAGGAAATTTGCCAGTTTGCCATTTGCTTTGAAAAACTGATAAAAGCGGCCCCTCAAAATTCCCAGTTTGACATCATCTCAATATGGTAAAGTTATGCTGAATTAATCAATTTCATCCAAACAATCCAATGGTATGCTAATCTCAGAAGTACGAAAAGTCATCATTTTTTATCCAAGTCTAAAAGTTCTTTCAGTTTTGTAAAGCTCTTAGTCTCAGGCAAAGGATGAAGTCCATTTTTTGCCAGAGCCCCTCCCTTCTAAGTCATCCATCATTTAGAAAATTAGCCTATTCCTGGCCTAGCACAGAACAAACATTTTGGCTAAGTAGCACCAAAGTGCCACAGAACGAAACCAACAAAAGCACACCAGTTCATATCGTGCTAAATGCATCACTGGATCATTGCATTCGGAGCTAACCTATTTCATCTATTCAATCTTCCAGTTCTTGTTCCAAATCTGAGGTCAATCCCGAGGTGTCGTCTCGCACTATGACAGCTTTTAGCTGGGCCAAGAGTCCATGGGCCAAGACCTGTAATTCCCTTCACCACAAAGCCCACGTTTAAATGTTTGTTCCAGCCTACATGCAAGCCGCTTACGCTTGTAATCTTGTAATCCACCTATAATTCTATTGCGCTTAAAACTTCGGCTCACTCTGCACTAATGGCAGCTCGTGCTGTGAGACTTTTCGTGTAGGAAACGCGCGTCCTCGCTGTCGTTTAACCGCGAGCCGTAAAACGGGCGTTCCGCACCGTCGAGAGCTTCGACTTCTGGATGGGAAGCCGGGATTCGCAGAGGCTCGACGAGCTTTTAATGCCAGCCATCGCTCATTTCATTTTCTGATCTTCAGGCCGTGAGGATCAGTCTAATCAGCGGCACGGCATCGATCATTCGGCTTTTACTCAGACGCGGGGCCCGTCAGAAGTGGTGGCTAATATCAAGTTTTTAACAAGATGAAAGGAGATGGCCAGAAGTATGTGGACGTCTCATGAATGTAATAGGTTTGCCTATTTGAGACACAGCCAGTGCTAACAGGTGCCTAAAATCAATGCTTCTACAGAGAAGGGCTTAAAAGTCAAAGCAGTCCTGATTTCATTTTAGCTTTCAGTTAATGTTTACGTTTGGAACCTTAAGTGGTTTCATCCTGAACGGTGTACAGAGGCTATTTTTTCTTCTTTACAACAGGTTATTTATGCTGATACAGCTGTACCCCTCTGCTTGTTAATCAGTCATAGGGGCATAATTGTGCATAATAAATAAGGCTTTTGAGTGATTTAACTCTAAATGGCTGAACTATATATATATATATATAACTATACCATGGGAAACGAAGTCAGATTAACCCTAACGCAGAATATTTGTATTAACTAACATATAGTTATGAGCTATCATTTCCTTTCCTGCAGCTGGGTGGACGTCCTTTACTCCACGAGAACAAAAAGAAATTGGCTCCTTAGCTGCTCAAGCTTTTGGAAAAGTTTGGGGCATTATGGGAAATGTAGTGCCTGTAGATAATTTGCCTGCTTGGTCCTGTAGTTCAGCTCAGCCATTCAGAATAATTGACTCTCACCCCCTAATTTTGAAATTTGACACAAACTGGCTGTATATAACCCTTTAAAGTTCATCAAAAAGTACCAAAACTCTTAAAATTATGCTTTTAACATCGATCACTGGCCCAAAATCAAAAGAAGTACCAAAAATACCAGTTAAAATGGCAATGATATGATTTCTAGTACTGGCAGATTTTGCGTAGTTACCAGTTCCAAGAACAAAGGCCCACACTTTTGTATCAAAGGTACCAGAAGTAAGAATTTTCCAATATTAGGTCCAGTGGTGGAAGATCTAGAAGTTACAAGTTCAGGTACTCTGGTTTTCCATATGGATCTAACATCCTCAGAGAGGAGGAGGTTCTACCAGCTAGGGCAAGGCATCAGGTAAGGAGAAGCAAAAACAGAAAAGCAGATGGAAACATCCCAAAATCCACTCACCACATGTCCTCGGTGGGCCATGAGGATGGCAAAGTTGGTCAGGTGACTGCACGAGCAAGTTGTATGTGTCTTATTTGTGCCCAGCAACTTGCAGCCCTGAGTGGACCAATATCCCATCATTCTCCTCTCCGAGTAGTTCCAGAAGGAGCAGTTTGGGTTGAAGTAGTTCTCGGTCTGAAAAAGGTACCAGAGGAGCATTTCATTAACATCAAAAAACTCCATATTTCCTTAGTTCGAATGTAGCCTGGAATGCTCGTTAAGGAAGGATTTTTAATTTTAATCTCCTTAATGAGTCTATTGATTTTCAGTAAGCGCTTTATCCTGGTGAGGAGAGGTGTGGATCAGGGACGGACCCAAAAAGCGCTTTATCCTGGTGAGGAGAGGTGTGGATCAGGGACGGACCCAAAAACACTAGGGTTAGGGAAGACAGGGTGCCAGTCCATCACTAGGGGCGGTTTTGAGCAGCCAATATGCCGACTGTTTTATTGGAAGGAAACTAGAGAACCTAAAGAACCCATGTAGACAGAGAGAACATGCCAAAGTCCACATAAACTGCAATCAAAGGCGAGGCTCAATCCAGCCTCCCTGGAGCTGTGTGACATCAATATTACAGCTCAAAGGTTGTTTCATGGCAGCACACTGACCTAAAACTTTTGAATCATAAAACTGGAACTGTTCTAGCACCAAAAGTACCAGAACCAAAATGCACATTCTGATTAAGGTACCAATTTGGCTAACAAATACTTGTTGCAGCACCGAGGGTTTTAGGTCCAGTACACAGAATACTAGTTCAAATATAAACGTTCCAGTTCCAGGAAAAAAAAATTCAAACTGGAGTAGAGAAGGCTTTAGATTTTAATAGTAAAGGCCCCAGTTCAAGTACCAAACTTTCTAGTTCTATTAGACAAAAAACAGCTCCAGGTCAGTGCCAAATGCTATAGCTCCATAAGAAAAGGTTCCAGTATATTATCAAATGCCCTGGTTCCAGTACCAGTGTTTCTTCTTCCAAGTTTTTTTTCAAAGGTATCATTTCCAGTGTCAAAATTGCTAGTTCCAGTAGACAAGGTAGCAGTTTGAAAATTAAACATTACAGTTCCATTAACAGAGGTAACCGGTAAAAAAGAGGTTTTGGTTCCAGTAGAGCATTTACTAATTTTAATAATAAGGAGTACAGTTCCAGTAGCAGTTCCAGTAGCAAAGTAAACAGTTATATAAATCATTTCAAATGAATTTGATCTTTTAATACGAATTTAATTTTTATTCTTATTAATGTAGTTCATTTTTTGATCTATTAAATTAAATGAATGAATTACGTTCCAGACACTCACGTCGAGGTGTTGGAGGGTGAAGACCACCGGCTCGGACACGAAGATGCGACTCGACTCCTTATTGATGGAAGCAGAAAGGATGTGGGAGTTGACGGTAAGAGTGTGGTTCCTCATTCCTCCTTCACCCATCAGCCTGAGGGTGGCGTTCTCCGTGGTCAAAAAGTGCCCGAGGTTTTTGTACAGCACGAAGACCAGCTTTGCAACACCTGCATGTTCCAGAGAGAGACAGAAAAATGACATAAAAATCACAATAACCATTAAAACTTACATCTGAGCCTGTAGCACCGAACAGAAAAGTACCTTCCTTATTACCACCAGTTCAAAATTAGCCACCAATCTGACCACAAAGCTTTGTTTTGTAAGAAACTCACTAGTTCCTGTACTAAAGCTCCCTGTTCCGGTGCCACAAGAACCAGTATGAATATCAGAAGCACCAGGAAAATATTATCTTGTACTAAAAATACCAGTTCTAATAGTAAATGACACAAATCAAAAACAAATTCACTGGTTCTAGTTAGTAAATGTATTAGTCCCAGTATCACAGGTACCAGTTTAAATGCACCGTGTGAAATGGACCATCACAGAAAGAGGGTCTCTTTGATGGAACGACTGATTTTGTGTCTAGTTCTCCCAAACATGGCGTAAATGTTGAGGTCAGTAAGCCTTGCTCGTTCCTCACTCACCGTTCTTGCTGTTTAATTTGACCGTGTTCGCAGAAAGCTGGATTGTGGCTCCCCCTTTGCTGCTCTGTGGAAACTTGAAGTCCTGAACGTGACCTTCGGTGCTCAACACGTACACATCCAACACTACAGGGGGCAGAACAACAAGACAAATGGGTGTTAAAAATCAGGTACAAAAGATAATGGTATAAAAAAAAAAAAGCTCTGGTACCAAAAGGAACAGTCAAAAACGTTCCAGTAGTCCTAGTTCCAGTTCCAGTTCCAGTATTGAAGAGTGCTGTTTCAGTACAAGAGAGTCTGTTCTAGTCAGTAAATTTCATGTTCCTGTTCCAACAAGATCACAAAGGTTCCAGTTCGATTGGAAAAGCTCTGAAGGTACTGGTTGTAATATTTAAGGTTCCAATATGAAGTGTTAGAACATAAGTTCCTGTGAAAATGTAATTTATATCTTGACACTTTAGGAAAAAATACGCTGTTTGGGTATCGGTGGCCAAGCTACCAGTTCCTGTACCAAAGATTTCGGTAGAAAAAGTTCCGGTTCGGAACAGCATGTCACTGGTCCCAGTGTCATAGGTTTCATTTTCACTAAATGCATTAGTTAGCAAAATTAGACAAAATCAAGAACCAAGAAATCCTGTTTCTGTATCATAGGGATAAGGTCCGGTTGCAAAGGTCCAGTACAACAGATACCAGTTCCAGTACCACCACGTTGTATCAGAGATACCAATTATATAAGGTCCAGTGCTAAAGGTAAAAGTTCCAGTACCAAAGACTCATGTTTCTCAAAGATCACTCTTTGTTTCAAAAGTACCAGAACCAAATGTACCTGTTTCTGTATCAAAACGGCCCAGTACAAATGATACTATTTCCAGTACCAACACTTATGTTTTGTATTAAAGGTACTAATAAGGTCCAGTGCCAAAGGTAAAAGTTCCAGTACCAAAGACTCATGTTTCTCTATCAATGGTACCAACTGTATGCAATTCATTAAGAAATGTACCAGTTCCAGTACCAAAGATCACTCTTTCTGTTTCAAAAGTACCAATTGTATAAGGTCCAGTGCCAAAGGTACCAGTATCAGAACCAAATGTAACTGTTTTCTGTATGAAAAAAATACAAAGTGTATCAGTTTTAGTACCAAAGCCTTAAAGCTTTAAAAACAGGTACCAGTTGTATTGGAAAGTTCAATGTTTTTGTGTCTTTTGAAGCAAAGCATAAAGATAAAACACACACACACACACACACACACACACACACACACACACACACACACATACACACACACACACTCAGTACACAGCATGTGGATGCCAGGTATATCCAGAATCAAACCTATTACTGCACTTTTCTGTATCGTTACTCCTACACCTGGTGACAGATTTTGTTTCTTCAGCTGCGCCCGCGGGCCCCCGGCGGAGCCCGGTGCCGGACCCACATAGGCTCCTCGGCCCTGAGCCAGCTTTGATGTGTAAAAACACAGCAAGGTCAGACGCTGCCTTTCTCTTTGTCTTTCTGCAGACATCTACCTACACACTCTCCTCTGCCCTCCAGCGCCGCGGTTTGGCTACATTATGCTAATTAGCACTAGGTGAGAGAGAAAGAGAAGAGGACAAGAAGATAGACAGTGAGGGGGAAAAAAAAGTTGCCCGTATGCTCCAGGGCACCTTCTGTCAGTCGTACAGCCAGGAGCCGGCGGACTGAATCCTTAACCACATCTAACACCTTGGATCGACTGAGCAGTGGGTGTGATGTGTGTGTGTGTGTGTGTGTGTGTGTGGAGCTGGGGGAAGGTGCACAGGTGAAGGTGAAAGTGGATTCACGCAGGTTTCGACAGAAAAAAGAAAGGGTTTCAATTACGTGAAGTTGTTCTGTTTTCCAGTTGCTGCAGTGCTACTAAGCCTAATTACTGCTTATATCATTCAATCTGGTACATCAGGTTCTGGAATGTGTGAGGATTCGGAGCGCAGCGCTGGAGGGACGTATTTTAGATCGGCAGGCACATGGATGAGCCCAAATCTGATTTAGCACGGTGTTTCTGAAATAGAAGCAGCACAGCAAGAAGGTCCCGGGTTTAATCCCACGGTGGAGCGCCCTGGGTCCTTTCTGTGTGGAGTCTGCATGGGTTTACTCCAGGTACTCCGGTTTCCTCCCACAGCCCAAGCGTGCTAGGTTATCTGGTGTCTCTAAAAAGTGTCCCTTAGTGCGTGACTGTGTGCGTGCAACAACCCAAACTTTTCAGCAGCGCCTGTAACTCAGAACACAGCTCCATAACTGACAGACCCCTCATCACCTGAGGCGGGGATCGAACCACAGTGGCACGGTCAGTAAAGCACCAGTTCCCTAAACTGAACCGCTCCGGCATCAAAAGAAACGTTTGGGTTTGGTTTCTGCACCCTTCCCGGACACAGTGAGTGCAGATTTGCACCGATTACCCCACTGGGCAACTTTTAACGTTTATACTTCTTAATTAAACTTTTTACTGCACTTTTCTATTGATTACAAACAGTTTATTTACATTTGCCTGCTTCCTACAGAGGTCATAGAACTTCTCTCTTAATTGGAAAAACCAACAAACCGTGACCGACGTGCTGAAACTTGACCATTTGACTGCACTTGAAGCATCAAATACAGTAAAGTTTACGGTTCAGTCCAGTTCAGACTCTCAAGTTTTGGTGCTTCTAAACTTTTCTGTTGTTTTGATGATATTTTGTAATAAATCCGCCCGGTAAATAAATTCTTATTGATTACCGGAATGTGTTACGGTCATCAGGACCATTCCATGTGACTCGAAACGAAAAGAAAAACGAGTTGCTTTGCTCCCGTGTTACCGCGGGCGACAGAAACTCGTTCTCACATCTGCTTTTCCAATAACACCCATGTCAGCTTTTAAAACCTGGATCCATAACAGTGCTGTGATCACTTTACTATTTAACCCCCCAGCTACAAACAAAAAAGGAAAGAGAGAAAAATGAAAGAAAGGAACAAAAACAAGAAAACAGGTGCACAGGATCTAAGCCAGAGTCAAATCTGACTGTAATACCAAAGAGAAGAAAAAGATCTGAAATGCATGTTGTAGTAAAAGCGGCTCTGGTGCCTCATTAAGGGGCCAGCTGCTTAAAAGGCAGTTTCTGAGGACCAGGATTCGAATCCCGTTGGGCTTGCAACGTCAAGGTCAGGTAGACTTTATAAGGAAAGCTGCAATGGACGAGCATCCTGTCCAGACTGTACCTCTGCACAGTGAAGTCTGTGTTAAGCCACGGTATGTTACGTGAAATAGACAGTTCTGCCATCATGACCCTGTCTGAATGGCATTTTAAATATAGAAATGTATTTACTGAATAACAAACCTTTATACTATAACTGGTTAACACTGGTTCATCTTTTATGCTCTTGTTTGTCTCTTTGCATGCTGGTTCAGCTCTCTGTGCTACAACTCTATGCTCTGATTCGTCTCCTTGTGCCCTGATTCAGAACTGTGCATGCGGCTTCATCTCTCTGTGCTCTGCTCTGGTTCATATCTCTGTGTTCTGGTTCATCTCTGTGCTCCAGTTAATCTCTATGTGGTCTGGTTTGTCTCTGCTCTGGTTCATATCTCTGTGTTCTGGTTTGTCTCTGTGCTCTAGTTAATCTTTCTGTGCCATGGTTTGTCTCTGCTCTGGTTCATATCTCTGTGTTCTGATTTGTCTCTGTGCTCTAGTTAATCTCTCTGTGTTCTGGTTTGTCACTGTGCTCTAGTTAATCTCTCTGTGTTCTTGTTTGTCTCTGTGCTCTAGTTAATCTCTCTGTGCTCTGGTTTGTCTCTGCTCTGGTTCATATATCTGTGTTCTGGTTTGTCTCTGTGCTCTAGTTAACCTCTTTGTGCTCTGGTTTGTCTCTGGTTCATATCTCTGTGCTTTGGTTTGTCTCTGTGCTCTAGTTAACGTCTTTGTGCTCTGGTTTGTCTCTGGTTCATATCTCTGTGTTCTGGTTTGTCTCTGTGCTCTAGTTAATCTCTCTGTGTTCTGGTTCATCTCTGTGCTCTGGTTTGTCTCTGTGTTCTGGTTAATTTCTCTGTGTTCTGGTTCTTCACTGTGCTTTAGTCAATCTCTCTGTGCTCTGGTTAGTCTCTGTGTTCTGGTTAATTTCTCTGTGTTCTGGTTAATCTCTTGTGCTCTAGTTAATCTCTCTGTGCTCTGGTTTGTCTCTGTGGTGTGGTTCGTCTCTGTGCTAGTTAATCTTTGTGCTGTAGTTAATCTCTCTGTGCTCTGATTCGTCTCTGTGTTCTGGTTAATCTCTGTGCTCTGGTTTGTCTCTGCGTTCTGGTTTATGTCTCTGGCCTGTGGTTAATTTTTGTGCTGTGGATTATGTCTCTGTGCATGCTTGCTCTCTGTGCTCTGGTTCATGTGTCTATGCACTGGTTCATCTCTCTGTGCTCTGGTTACTACGTCTGCGCTGTGGTTTATCTCTGTGCACATTGGTTCACCTCTCTGCGCTATGGTTTATCTCTCTGAGCTCTTGTTCCTCTCTTTGCACTGTGGTTCATCTCCCTGCAGCCGATTCATCCCTATGCACTGTCGTTCCTCTCTCTGCACATCAGTTCTATGTTCCAAAGCTCAGATAATCTCAAACTGGTTTCCTAAACATGACATCGATTTCTGCAGGTAAAACAGGGTCCAACCTGGTACTAGCAAGGTGTACCTAATAAAGTTTCTGGTGACTGTTTTAGGGATTACTTCTGAATTAAATTTCAAGGGTTTTGCATAATTTAAATATGCTTACAATTTAAGCAGCTACATAGTGTACCGCGGCCTCATTAATATCAAGACACAACAGAGTTGATCTAAATCTAAAAGTCATTAAAACGTGGATGTTCTCGTACTGCATCGTCTTTATGACCATCACTGTTTGTTCTGAACTGTAAATCGAGTCCCCTTCAGCTTTTACACACAGACCCTTTTTTCTCAAGAACTATTACTTTTACTGCAGTCATTATTTCTAGGCCAGACCTTAAATAAAAAAAAAATTCAGCTCCCAGACGCGGCCCTCGTGTCCCTGTGTCTCTTTACCCCTGTACCCATGTGAGCCATTCTGAGCGGTGCGTGGCATTAATTGCACCGGTCTGAACACCTTGCCGTAGCTTGAAAGCATGTGGAAGCATGACAGATGTGGATGCGAGTTTGTAAGATCCGCATTCGCTCTCATGCGCTGCTTCAAAGACCGATTCAAAGCAGAGCATGTAAAGAAAGAGCCAGCTAATTTGGAAGCTGGAGGCTGAGTACCACTCTGGAGAAATGTGGTCTTCACATCACAGAGCACCGAATAAACACGTGCAAAAACATCGTTCGGTTTCCCCTCCGGCTCTGAGAAACGTCCACAAAGGGGTTTTAGATAACAGAGTTATAATTAATATTTGCAGTCCTTAAATAGCTATCAGGGATCAGAAGTCCTGCAGAGCTAACAAGTATTAATTATGTACACTCCAGTATAAGAGAAACATACAGAAGAAGAGTGAAGTCCATATATTTAATTAGTTCATTTATGTACTTTTTATACAAATTCACTGTCCATTTGATCACTTCCACTAACCATATAGAAGCTTTTTGTAGTTCTATAATTACAGACTGTAGTCCATTTGTTTCTCTCCATACTTTTTCATCCCATTTCCTCTCTTATCTAAGGGTCAGGACCCCCACAGGACCAGCAAAGCATCTTGGGTGGTGAATCAAAGTTCTGTAAATTCACCACCCGACTTTCACATTGCAAGCCCCCTCTGGGATTTGAACCCAGGTCAGCAGAAACAACCTTAACCAGACGATGCCTCTTAGCACTGAGCCACTGGAGCGGCTGTTTTTATATTAAACATATGTTCATAATATTTAACATGATTTAATATAGTATTACATTAATATTATTCATGTATTATATTATACAGGTATATATGTAGTTTATTTCAATGAATTATACTACATTCAATTATCTTTATTTAACTTTTATTAAATGTATTTTGCCAAAAGAAATCTTGAATAATGGGATGGGATAAAAAAAAAAAAAAAGTCATTTGATTTTGAAATTTTCCCTAATTTTTGTGAGCAGTATACTTCTTTTTATTAATAGTGTTTGTACAAGAATGTGCAAATGTTAAGTATAATATTAATAAACTATAAAAGGTATATTTATTAATAAGATGATAATAAAACTGATAATCACTAATAACAATTGTGATGATAAAAGCGCTATAAAATACATATAAAAATAAAATAAACTTAAAAAACTTATAATATAGCATAATAATAATACACTTTTAAATTGTATAATAATATTAATAATAATAATAATAATAATAATAATAATAATAATATTAATAATAGTAATGATGATGATATAATAAACTTTAAAACCATGTAATAATAATAATAAAACATGTTAAAACTACAATAATAACAATATTACAAATTATCTACTATCTACTAACTTTAAAACCATGTAATAATAATAATAATAATATTAATAATAATAATATTAATAATAATATTTTTTTTTTACTTTAAAAAGTATAAAATTGATAGCAATACTAATAATGCTGATAATCTACTAACTTTATAACCATGTAAAAATAATAGTTATAATAATAATAATAATAATAATAAGCTTTAAAAAGTGTAATTATAATAGCAATATTAATAATAATGATTATCTAATTACTTTATTTAAGTAATAATAATAATAGTATTACCAATATAATTAATAATGATGATATAATAACAAACTATCACAACATAACAAAAAGGTAACATAATAATAATAATAATGTTATGCTTTCACAATATTTTTTATTTATTTATTAATCTTTATTATTTAGATTTCTTATTATATGACCACATGCTCACTTTTACTCTGTTATTATAATAGAATCATCCACAAAGTCCTAACCAGCAATAACAAAAAGGTCTTTTGACTTTGTCACTTCACCATACTTGCTTAGTCTAGTTCCTAATTGCACAATACGTGTCATTATGTCGTATGTGCAGAATAATGTCAGAACTAAGTATCGGTGATTCCAAGTGACTGAATTTAGTTTAATTATGTATTCATGAAAGAGTGTAAAAACTGTCCGAAATGTGACCAGGGTGCCCAGACTTTTACCTAAGACTGAACATCAAACAATTTCACAAACTGATATGTTCAGTATAAGAAAATTGATGAATGCACTGGTGTAGAATAATGTCCTGTACGTCGTGTATTTCATAAAGTGGAAACAATAGCTCCTGTTTTTACCGATTTAATAAAAAATGTCAAACTATATGAAAAGTGTCACCTCCCGCTTCTTCCTATTTGTTTGTAACTTTACACTGTCTCTTTCTTTCTCTCTCTCTATGTCTCACACACACACACACACACACACACACACACACACACACACACCTGTGCAAACACACCTGCATCAGGTAGATAGACATTGTTTCCATTAATCATAACCTTAATGAAGAGAGAGCCAGTGAGCAGAATGAAAGCCGTCACACTGAGATCGGCTTAACAGCACACATCCTATAAACAGCAACATCTTCCATAAACGGCGATAGGTAAAAAGGCTATTAGCCCGCAGCGCTGACAGGAAGCTCTCCGCCCACACTGTCACTGCTGTGCTCTTCTATGTTAAGCTGCACTCATGCCAGAAACTTTTAGAGACCTTCACGCTTTGGAGAATTTTGCCTCTGCATAAACTGTCCTACATTAAGCCCTGTGTATACAGCAAACAGAATCGCTTAATACCAAAACAGATCCGTACACGCGCAATTATTAGTAAGGATATTTCCGGACGGGTTCGGGATTCAGCCTCAAAATGCCGCTTTGTAAAATGAAACTGTGAAAACAGACTTGAGTCTGTGCAGAATGAAAGTACGTTTACAAGGATTATTTATGATGCCGCGTTTAAGGGATCGAGTACTGAACGATTAAAATGAAGACTCAGGGATTCACTCTTTATTCGCTTTATGGATTTTATGATTAAAGGCTTCGGGGGACATTAAGTGGAGATGCTACGTTTTAAAACCATCCACCACCAGAATGGAAGTTGTTCGAAGAATCACGGCTAACAATTGTTTGGAAAATAAGGAAGCACTATCTAACATTTAATAAGGAGAAATCCATATCTGGTTCATGTAGTTTTAGAGACACCAATTGACCTAAGACAGGCCTCTGGAATGTGGAAGAAGCCAAAGAAAACCAGCAGAGACGTGAGGAGAACATACAAACTCCACACAGATTGTATGTTCAATAGGGAGGAGATTGAACATAAAGTGCTGTGTCCCCTTATTTATTTATTTATTATTGGTTTATATAGATGATTTGATATTACTGCTAAAATTAAATAATAATAATAATATTAATAATAATAATAGTAATAATGACAATTTGTCTGTCACACACACATTCATGAAGTGAGAAACATGTCTTTTATGTGACAGTGCAAACATACCACCTGTTGTATTTATGGCATGAGAAGAGAGCAGGACACTGAGGAGCAAGCAGAAACTATGAAACTGAAGGAGGCTGTGAGTAGCCAGAACGCTGACCCCTGCTGTGCTGAGTTGCAAAGACGCAGTTCTTGTTTCTCTGCTTGTTCAAGTGTTTAAACATTTAGACTTTTAATTAGTAACTCACAGACTTAACCATTTCAACCCTGCAAGTGCCCCAGTTTGAAGAGGTTTCCCAGACCGGCAGCTGTGGTGTGACTGGGGAGAACTGAGTTGATCTCGGAACATCTCGTGTCTAAATTACTTACTGATATTCTCGGCAGGCACTTTGACGACGGCGGGTTCGATCAGGTTGTCGGCGAGGACGAAGGCTCCTTCCTCCAGCGTATCCAACAGCATGGTGGCGGCGTGGGTTTGCTCGGTGGAGTTCATGTCCTCCCAGGACTTAAGAGCTTCCGGTCTCAGGAGGTTGTCAACCGTGTCGACGATGGCCTGAAAATGAGCAGATGATGGACAGTTTTTATTTACTGTTCTGTGATGGGGGGGGGGTGGTCTTTAGACATGAAGGCAGGAGGGTGGAACCGAAGCGAATGAGACTCATGACAAGCCGTGCAGGGGGTCCAAGACACGGGTGTTTGGCACAAACAAGGCTCGCTTTTATGCCTGCCGGTGTAGCATGCGCTACCTTTGTCATTTCTGGGTTTATTATTTCAAATTCCCGCCAACATTTTCCAAACCAGCGGAGCGTTGCCCGAGTCTCGAAATCCCTGCACCGGCTCGGGTTTGGCGTGACCACATTCCACGGCGGGATCCGACCCCGCTGCCCTCGGAATGGACCCATTTTCCGGTGCGGAGCGGGGGAGCTGGGGGGTGGGGGTGCGCTTATCAGGCGGTGGGATCTGTTTTCAGAATCCTGGAGGACTGGAAGGAAAATGGCATGTTCACCTTGGCTCTCTCACTCATAATCGGCAGCTTTTCATTTCCTGAGGCCTGGAGCGGAGAGCTAACTGAATTAAACAATCGCTACGCTACCTCGGCTTAACGGCGCGAGACCAGACATCATATAGCGGCTGCTTACAGCACGATGTCACTCCGGTTCCTGCTATTAAAGAGAGCGAGTAAAGCTGAGCAGAGGCCTGCTGAATCTCCACTCCGGACTGCTTTATGACGTGTTAAGACAAAACAGAGACAGGATGGACGTCGTCTGCTGCTCCATCACGACCAAGGAACAAACTACGTGGCTAATCACCCTTCATAAACCATCACATTTAGGTACATTTACCAAAGCAGGCAGCACACGATCCAAATTTCCTCTGGAATGACGTTTTGGTTTTTTTTACATCCATTTTTGGACGCCATTAAGCCACATTAAGTGTGTTCAAGACTTACAAGCTAGTTTATACACTATTAAAATATTCTTCTTGCATTTTTAAAAATGATTTAGTTGTGCATTTTCAGAATAAATAAATCCCCAAATCTTAAAACAGCAAAGATTATTATTTAACCATGGATTATTATTTTTTATGAATTAATATTTTTCAGTTTTGATTAAGTTGTGGTTTTTTTTAGAGCAAGCGTTTTAATTCAGTTATGGCTTTTAAAAATCTTATTTGCTGCAATAAATTCTAATTTATTTATCTTATAACTGTCTAACCGTTTTGTCCTGGTAATGGTAGGGGAATTAATTTATTTACATTTAACATTAAAGTTTTTGTCAGAAAGGCAAAATACAGACAAAAAAAGCACAGAAAAGCAAAAACCAGGATTTAATTGATATCTCTTGTTATTTTATTTAAGTTTGCTAAATTATTTAATTTAGCAGAATATGATACAATGTTCATTATAAACAACATTTGTAAAAAAACATTTGTATGTTTACTTTTTTGTTTAGGTGCACTATTATATTTAATGTCATTCAGTTTTTTTTTTTAAGCTAAATATTAGTTTGTATAACAAATTATATTACCTTTGTAATAAAATGTATATGTTAATAAGAACTAATTATATATTACGATTATACAATAATATTATTATTATTTTAGTTATTAATTTCTTTTTTCCATGCTTTACCCTGTTTAAATGTCAAGTCTGTAGGGGGTTCCCCAGAACCCAGGGGTTCCGTAAGTCCACCACAGGGACACCCCTTCCTCGGGTACAATCAATCAGGTTTGCATGTGACATTATTAGTGCTGCATCACACGAAATATAATAATAATAATAATAATAATAATAATAATAATAATAATAATAGTAATAATAATAATAATAATAATAATAATAGCAATAATAATAATAATAGTAATAATAATAAAAATAATAATAGCAATAATAATAATACTAATAACAATAATAATAATAATAATAATAATAACAATAATAATCATCATCATGTACAAGAATATTTCAAGTAAAATGTATATTTCAAAATGAATATTCCTGATATCGCCTAATTTTTGTGAGCAGTGTCATTAAAATAGTTAAAGTCCCAATGAGCCAATTTAAAAAGGAAAAAGCAAAAAGTAAAATAAAATTCAGTTACATCACAATAACTTAAAATATGAATGTTGATATTATATATAATATTTTTTTTATTTAATTGTTAATATATGTTCATATTATATGTATAATTGTAGCATTGAATATTTTAATTAGTATTAGTATTATGGATTACACATAATGATTTGATTCAAATTTAATATTTTAAAAATGTATTTAAAAATATTCCTGGAGAATTGCAAGCTGCGCTCAGTGCACCGTTAATCTGAACGTGTTTTGTCTACACTAAAGCAGGTTTTTGAACTCGGAAAGGACTTTGAGTCTGAGATCATAGCCCAAATTTGAGAAAGCTGGCACGCTAAAAAGCCTGCCGTCGCCCTGTTTCTCCCGACAGACTGAAGAGGATACAAAAATTCCGAACACATGAAGAAACTCCGTCTGCATGCTTGGTCACATGACAACAGCCTAGAATTCTTTCGCTTGTGTTCTTTCGGCTAAGACGGTAAGTACATAAGGTAAGTGTGCACAGAAGAGGAAAAGTTTCAGGTACAAACATAAACACTAAAACAATCCTCTGAACTGGGATGAACCGGGACAATCTGGAAGCGTTGAAAAGTTAAAAAGGGTGAAGAAGTGGCGCTTTGATCCTGCTGTTGGCAGACAGACGTACAGTACAATTACAGGTATGGGGTGCCAATTATTTCTACAATGCTCGAATGCTGAGTGATGAGGAGAAGAGGATTTGGAGAAAGAACACAAAAATAAGTGCACCGAGTACAGTGTAATAATAAGAAGAGGATCAACGCTGTTCACTAAAGCAATCAATCAGCAAATCTAAATGTATTTCTATAGCGCTTTTTACAACGGAGCATTCTCTCAAATCAGCTTTCCAATCTTATATTACCTATAAAAAGATCAATCCCAAATTGAGCAAGCCTGGGGCGACAGTGGAAAGGAAAAACTCCCTGAAAGTAGAAGGAAAAAACCTTGGGAGGACCAAGCCTCAAAAATGGACCCATCCTCCATGGGTGGCTTAGATGTTAATTAGGTCAATACTTAAAATTATATTAAAGTAATAGTAAAATTAAGCAAATAATACAATTTAAATCAATATTAATATTTAAGTTTGTAATAAACTAAGTAAGATAATAGATTTGAAAACAAAATCGATTTTAAAATCAGCCCTTAGTGGGAGGTCCTAGGAGGCACATCATGTCTTAATGCCTAAGTAATGGAGGGAGTTCCTGCCCTCTCAAATCAGCTTGTGATTTGAAATGTAGTCATTGTGAGTTTCTTTATATGAGGTCCTTATGCACTGCTTACTTATTTCAATTAACATCTAGGCCACCCAAGAAAGATGGGTCCCTTTTTGAGTCTTGGTCCTCCCAAGGTTTCTTCCTTCTTTATTCAGGGAGCTTTTCCTTGCCACTGTCGGCTCAGGCTTGGTCAATTTGGGATTGGCCTTTTAAGATAATATAAGATTGTGAAGATGCTTTAAGAAAGTGCACCATTGTAAAAAGCGCTATAGAAATAAATTAGACTTTGACAAAAATTAATATGCCTATTTTGTATGCCTCATTTATTATGTATTATTGTGTGTATTATTCTGTACGCATTAAAAATCATACACAGATTTTACGAAGTATCAATAGCTTTTTTTTGGCAAAAAAAAAAATGGTTATCGTAATCATATAATCGTTAAAAAATAATAACGCAGGTGTGGTCTGATTAAACACTGGGTCTTGACATAATAGTGCTTCTACCACTGCCCTATAAAATGACACTTAGAGGCTACTTTAGGGTAGTGTACCCCTTAATTGACTACATATTCCTCTGTGGTGCACTTGAAGACGTTTTGCCCAGTTGACAGACTTTGAGAGGGGAAGCATCATTGGGAGAAACAGGACGGTCATTTCAGTGACTTGGCCGTTCTGACCTAGCTGTTAGGACGTGTTGTGTAGGCAGTGGTTCTGTGAGGAGGTGAACAGGTTCCGGACAAACCCAAACAGATTGTCGTTGATCCACTGACAAGCACGAGTAGCTCCCACAGTTCCATTGTGCACCTTTCTTATCTTATTCAAGTGTTTAGCAGAAGGAAATTTGTTGTCACGGAACCCATCATGTGTCCTGCCATTGACAGTCATCCAGCGTCGCATTGGGTTGCAGTGGTGGTGTGAACGAGAAACCTGGACCGCTATCCATTTGGATCCAGATTCTCGTTGGGATCTGACAAAGGTCGGGTTCGAGTACAGTGGCTTCGTTTTGTCTTTGCTGTAGAGTGACGCATTCCCAATGGAATCAACATTTGAGATAAAATGTTCTGCAGGACACCACATAGACCCTATTTTCCTCCAAGGTCCAATCGTATATCATCTTGTACCCAGGGTGGAGGCGGCTTAACAGGGTACTAGGGCCTCCTTTTAATTGTATAGTTTGACTCGATAAACTTTTGCTCCAATATTGTAATTAGCTACATTTATCAAAATTACATTCACGACCAAACTGTCATTCAAATCCCAGATTGTTTGGTGAGTTATTGTTTGTCAATGTTTATAATCAGATCAGTAAAAATGACTCGTCAAAATGAACAGCCTTAATTCCAGCCAGTACAGGATCATAACAAACGCTTTGAGCCGGATTGACATCAAAGTTGCACGAGTTGTGATCTGGCAGGCGTCAGATTCGGATCCCAAATATGAAAGTGACCCAGATTGTCACGAAGCTGAACTGAAACTGTCAAGCCTTAATGTTTTTATGGGAATAAAACCTAATACGAAGTGCCACATACGATCCTTTCTCCTGCAGTCGGAGCGTAGATGTAGAAGATTAGGAGGAGGGAGGTGCAGACACGGCGAGAGAGAGAGAGAGAGAGAGAAAGAGAGAAAGAGAGAATGAGAGAGAGCAAGAGAGAAAGAGAGAGAGAGAGAGAGAGAGAGCGAGAGAGAGAGAAAGTGAGAGAGAGAGAGAGAGAAAGAGAGCGAGAGAGAGAAAGAGAGAGAGAAAGAGAGAGAGACAGAAATTGAGAGACAGCGAGAGAGAGAGAGAGAGAGAGAGAGAGAGAGAGAGAGAGAGAGAGAGCAA
>JAVSBV010120601.1:0-19259 GCA_033117975.1 Parotocinclus spilosoma | reverse complement strand
TTTATTATCGTTTTATGTGCATTGTCTCGTACCTATTGTTTACAAAAATACACAAAAAAGTTGTCATTCCTTGTGTGAACTGGTTATCCTTTTTTTTTTTTTTTTTTTTTTTTTTAAACTCAATTCGGACGTACCCAATATCAGCGTTTGTGCTTTTTCTGTCAGCAGCACTTTTTTTGTAACCGCCTTCAACCGCCACCAGACAACCAACATTTTAAAGTGTGTAGTTTTGAGGGGGAAAAATAGCCTGAATATTTTTGTTTTCGTGTCACTTTTTAACCTCACGGTGTTCGGTGTGTAATGCCCTTCAGTGTGGGGGATGGGTATGTGGTTGTCACATGACCAGACCAGGGATTCTGCCACATTATCAATAACCACAAGTAACCACAGCAGCGAAAAGCTCTTTAAGTAAGACTTTTACCATCTAATACAAATTTTTTACACAGCCTTCCCAAATGTACTGATATTATTCTTTATAGAATATAAAAGTATTCTTAATGATATGAATTAAAGGGGCATTTAAGGTGAATTCAAAGTAGAATGTTATTGTGCAACACTGGCAAGCTTGTCCTATCTCTTTTTACCATTATACATTAATCCACAATTTAAAAACAGAGGCCACAAGGAACTGCATTTAAGAGTCTGATTTCAATGCAAAAATGAACGTGTTCTTCTCTGTCAGGGATTTCATGTCGTCGATTTCTGTCCTGTATAATTGCACATTGTTGAGACCTTGAAAACAATTAGCCTTGCTTTATCTATAAATTTCATTTTAATTGCAGAGCCTCTCAAGGGGAAAAGCGGTTAACTGGAGGGGTGCACTAAGCCGCCTCTTCCTGGATGTTACACAATAAGTTTTGGGTTTAATCCCAATCAAAGGGTTAGACCTGAGGGACAGGAGAATGATTATTTTTTATATTTTTTACTTCCTCTTTTGTTAACCTATTATTATTATTATATATATATATAATGAATTAAATATTAAGAAGATTAATGCATGAGTGAAAGGGTTCTGTCTAGAATGCAGCACACAATGTTTTTGAGTAACATCACAGTCCTCATTACTCGATGCAGTATACAAGCTCCTCGTCCATATGGAAATATTTTAGAAGATCTTTCCCTCTGTTAAGGTACATACTTTTGGTACTGGGAACCAACAGGTTCTTTTCCTTTAGCCTTGAACCCAGTAAGTCTGCTGACGACTTCGGAAGATCAAGATCTCGTACCAAGTCATTCAGCTTAGCTTGAGGGAATGGCTGGAACATTCTGGCCTCAACTTCGCTTGAAAAATTGCAGTGACAGAATTCATCGTCGCCTGAACTTTCCAAAGTAATGAAGATAGGTACAGGGACTTTGCCGCAGTGAGCAGCCGGTCTTCTAGCTGAGGGGAGATTTGGGCCCTGGATAGAACATTTTGTCTTTTTGTTTTCAACATATGCCCTGCTCCCTCAGTGCCCAAGGTTTGTCCTGGTCATCCAGTTAAACTCTTGAATAACTGGGTGCTGCTGTCGGTTTTCACGCTGCTTATAGAACCATAAAATGCAGACGTCAGGAACAGCTGAAACAGCAGTTGTTTAATATGCCGTCTTCCTATTAGTTATACCGATTATATATTCAGCATTTCTTAATAGTATTGTTTCGTTATTTCTGAAAGAGTTTGAATGGACAGTGTTTTGCAGGAAAACCGGACATGACTGGAGGAAACTGATGAGATTTTTGGATTTATGTCTCAAGTTGTAGTCAGCAAAATTGACGTAGACCTGCGTTATGCTTTAATACTAACAATACCTGAAAACAATACCAACAAGTCAAGTCGTTGCTGCAAAATGGCAAGAGCTGCACCCCGCCCCTTGCTGGGGCTCCATTTATTATCCCTAAAGACCACAGGATACATGAGTGCCCTGGACGGGAAACCCATCAACAAGCCTTTCTGCAGCTATGGTGGGATAGCGCCAAACAAGCGATACCATAACAACAAGTTAAATTAATAATAACGCTTAATCCTAGGACCAAATCAGTGATGTTTGGAATCCTAAAAATAACTCTACCACATTGATGATGTAACTATGACTTGATAATTAATCGATCTTAGTTGAGTATTTTTCTGTTTAACTTATATTGTATCATTTTTCCCCAAAGCTGAATATGTAATAGCTATCATAAACATGTCTGAGACACTCTGACTCTCTCTCTCTCGCTCTCTCTCGCTCTGTTTCTCTCTGTCTTTTTTCCCCTGCGTGCCAGATGTTTCATGAGGACGCGTCTGGAGGATGGCAGCTCGTGGCAGTGGATGTGAATAAACCACATGGGCGTGCGCCAGCCTGCCTTCAGGTACCAAGCTAATGGCACTGACGTCTCAGAACGTCAGCACACCCTCACAGTCTGGTCACGTTGCCACGTCTAATGCCAGGCCGTGCTGTGGGAGTGTAAAAAACGTGCTGCAGGCCACTGAAACATGACGACTGGGTTCAGATTTGACTCCAGTCAGACGGTATTTATTTGATGGAGAATGAATAGGATGCAAAATTAACATGTGCGATAGGGCACACACACAATGCTGTCAGTTCTAATCTCAAACCCAAGCTGTGCCACTGTTTCTGTTCTGATCAAGCAGCAGGGTTAATGCCCATGTCTAATTTTATGGATTAATAAGCTCTATATACTGTGTGTGTATATATATATATATATATATATATATATTTATATATATATATAGCTTAGCATATAGCTTAGCCCCAGAGGTTCTAAGAGTCAATGCGGATCATTTGTTGACTTTTAGAAGCAATTCTTACATTTACCTTTCCTACATTACAACTGATGCAGTCTTACAATCCAAGCATATGTGGACCTTAAGCACCCAACTGTGGCAGCTTGGCAGAGGTGGGAATTGAACCCTGGACCCTCTGGTTTAGAGTCCAGTGCCTTAACCGCTAGGCTACCATAAGCTTGTTGATTGGGCCACAAATGCCTGTGGGTTGAGTGATGGGATTTATATATTGAGAAGAGGTGGTACAGTGCAGTGAATGCCTCAGTGAGTAAGTGGAGAATGGGTTGCAAAGCAGATTAACTAGAAAAAGCAGCTCCCGGAGGAACTGCGAATGTGTGTTGCATCGGTGCCGTCGGTTCTGGTCTGGCACAGCTCTGACACCCGGTCGGTTCCGCATGGCGTATGTCTGGGGCTCAGTGGGGTTTGGTCAGGTGCAGGTCCGAGTCCTGCGTAGGCCCGAGACCCGGTCGATTGTAATCGGGCTCCGGTCCGTGTCCCAGTTGGTTGTGGATGAGCGCAGGACTGAGACCTGATCGGCTGAAGTGAGGCTAGGTAGGCGCCGACTACTGAATAGCGTTTAATTCTAAAGGCGCATTGAACGCACAGGTACGGAACGGGAAAACCCTCAAAGTGTCCCTAACAAACTAAATACCTCGGGGGTTACCCGCCCATACCAGTCCATCGGCCCTAAAATAGCCCCCGGACTTAACCACTAACTGTAGGGAATGCGGTAGGGCGCAAGGGCGCCGGTGGTCAGACACGAGAACCGAACGGAGATGGAATCCCGATGATGACCTGGCCCTGAACAGCACCAAAAACCACGCGTTTATAGGACGCGAAGCAGCTGTTTGGGATCTGGACATAATTACGATAGTGGATATTAAGCCGTCCCACCGATGGCTCTGTAATGGTGACGGCAAGGATGGCTGAACGCACCGGGGGAAGGTAGGAACCCTAACAATTGAGAGTCCAAATCCCAACTCTGTCAAGCTGCCATTGTTGGGCCTTTAAGCAAATACTTGAATTGCACCTTTTCTACGTTTTTTTAATTGCTCTGGTTAAGACTGTATGCTAAATGTGAAATTATTGTTACATTTTTAGCTCCTGCTAGCATTTTAGCTCCTCTTGTATCTTGACAGCTGTTATTTAGACCCTAATAATTGCAATATTTTTCCTAAAAAATATACATACAGATACATTTTTGATTGGCAATGAAACCACTTTATTGCTTCTATACACAAAAGGGTGGTAAGTATGATACATCAGACTAAATGTAAGAGCAGTCACTGATGGCCTAAGCTTGAAACTCACTAGGTTCAATGGGACTTGCATGAAGATAGTTGGGTGGCATTCTCTACACTGCTCTGGACTGTCTCCCTGTCCTGCATATATGACTGTAAATGTCCAGTGAAGGCTCTGAATTATTCTCCATGACCATAGCGAATATAAGTGGCAGTAAAGCACTGTGTCTTTCCTTTTTTTACGTACAGGTGTTTTTTCTACAGCTTTTATTCCAGTTAGCTATTTCCCATAACATAACAGTTTGCAGATTCTGACCAAATACCTTGACATTTTTATCAACCAGTTATAATGATAATAGCCTATGTGCAAAAGTGAAAAGCTAGGAATTGCCATCACACAGTTTTTCTTACTGTACCTTAACGTCCTCGATAAGGGTGTCAGCCGTAATGGTAATCTGGCGCAGTTCTGTCAGTGTGCATACAACAGTGTATTTGTGCTTTAGGAACAAGAATTAAGAAAGTTAAGAACTCAGGCAAACTGTATAGATCAATGCCAGTATAACCAAAGTGATTCTCCTGTTTAAACACTGGGTGTTAAAACACATGGGAGAACATACCAACATGTTAACTGAAACACTTATTTAACATGTAGTCCCTTACCTTTTCAGTTTGTTTTGAACAGTTCTAAACAAAAGAAAACAGCACAGTCACAAGTTAATCTAAAAACAAATGGCTGCAACCTATATAAAATATTTTGTCATTGCCAGTACCTTTGGATCAACAATAATGTTGTTGATATTAGTATGTTGGGCCTGTATCTTTAGTGTTATGGCCACTGTGATTTGGGCCTTATACTTGTTCTCACCCAGCAGCTGCAAACACAATAGATTGCACGCCAGATGTTAATGTTAAAGATATGAGAGAAACATTTAAACAGCCTACGGGATAAGATTCAGATTTGCTCCATGTTAAAATCATTTTTGTTACCTTAAAGATGAACTGTAGCTCTTTATTCCTGTTGCTTCCTTCTCCCTCTGTAACACTGAGTCTCTGTGGATTAGCTGTCCTGTTGAAATGAAAACAGTATCTACATGATCTACAGTATATGCAGACCCACACAGGTCTCCATCTAGTACGTCATTATTATCAGTGCTTACCCTGTAAGCTGAAGAGCAAGGGCGTTCCTAACTTTGAACTCATACTTTTTTGAGTCAAGTTCTTCAGTGCCATTATTTCCACTTAAAATAATTATGGAGAAATAAAAATGTAAGCCCAAAATACAGCAGACTTGGTCTTTCTTAGTTAAAATACAGAGTGATGTGTGTGTGTGTTTACCCACCCTAATATATTGGCAGTAATTGTAGCCATATTCACATCTGATTTTCTGTCTATAGGCTGCCAAGCAATAGTAACTCCAGTCTGTATCAACAAAGTGCAAAGGAGGAGCAATTTGAGTCATATTATAATATCAACTCATTATTCAGAATAGAATGGCATTGCATTCTTGATTTATACCTGTGTATTTGTTTTAAAGACAGGATGTAAAAGTTTGCAAGTAATTTGATGATTGTCATTGTTCACCTCACAGTTGCTGTCCTTTTTCTATAGAGGCAAAAATAAATGTGCTTAGATCTCTATCAGTGGGTTAAAATGATGTAAAACTATGTTTATGTATATTTATTATTTACCTTTGGTTGCAGCATTTCAGGGTAAGTGACCATCAGAATAGTCATATAGGAGCTGTCACCAGTGTTATTGAGATTAAACGTTATATCCAAGGTTTGAGTGATACCAATTGTTATATTGTCAGTGCTACAATGAAACAGTGAAAATGGAAACACTTGTTTAACAATTGTTTTTCAGTCTTGGTCCTGCATGCACACTATATCACACATCTTAATATTTTTGCTTATAAACTAAATTGAAGGATTAGGTTCTCGATTGAGCAAATGAGTTATAAAAAATCACTAAATGATAAACATTCTTCCTGTCAAAATTCTAAAAACTTTGTCACAAATAGTGAATAACAGTGAATCACCTGAGCTTTGAATCAGCCAGTGAAATAATGGCCTTGCAGTTGTTTTTTTCTTTGCATTCCCTTTCAAACGGAATCTGCACAATCAAAAACAAGCTTTAGATCCTTATAAGGGACTTGTTATTTAAGATGTGTAACCTGAATAATTGAATGATCTTGTAAATTGATTTTAAAAGTTCTCACACTAAACATTAAAAACAATAAATCACAAAACATAGTAAGTAATTCCTGTGGCATTTTTTACAATATGTTTTGAATGTATGGTTTTCAGACATTTAAAATGACACATTTTGCATTTTACAAAAAGACATTCTGGTCTGGATGACTTTTTATATATAATATTTGAATTTTATACCTTAAACAGCTCTTAATATTGGATATTAAAAGGGTTCACATTAGAAAGAAATTTGGTCCTAAACGTTGTTCCTCTAGAAACTCTATGCTACTAGTATAATATATCTCTCAAATTGTTATGTTTTATGTATATTTACCTGTGCCATGGCCTCTTTTGCGCTATATTCATCAAGAACCCGCAGAGGAATTTCCATTTTTGCTAATGCAAAATTCACCTTAATTTTGATAGGTGAGAAACAGTCATAGCAGCCCTGTAACAGATATATAAATATCAAGATGAATCAATCAGATTTCTCACCTTCAAAAGGTTGTCATCTAAGTGTTTGGAAATTAAGAAAAACAATAACATATGTACATATTTATAACATATTTATTTACCTTATAAATCAGTTTTATCTGGTCCGTGCAATGTATACCTTCTGTCAGTTTAAAGTTAATTTCAGTCGTTTGAGTAATAAGCCGATTTTCTTTGTGGTCATGGTCCAGACTGATCTGAAGCACCATTGGTAGTTCACTAGCTAAAATGATAGTGTGGAAGAAGAAAATAAGTATTATAAAAAAGTACTGTTTGTATCACCTGAAGTTCATGTAAAATGTAATTTATCTGAAAACAGAAATGTTTATATTGCAAAATACGTATGCCTATGTACTGTTATTTCCACAATTATTAGTTACTACAATATAGGTTTAAATCTGCTTTATCAATAGACAAGTTTCTCATATGAATAAAAACTACGCTGATTTACACTTATGTACTGTAAAACAGAACTGTAACTAAGTACTTACGGTTGATTTTTCCTCTATGCACATTAAAACAAATTTGAAGATATCCATATTCGATTGATTTGTCCTGGGTTTGCAAGTTATAGGGAATGCTTGTGTCATTTTCACCTTCTTTAATTACAGGTCGGATTATTATTTTTGCAGTCAATTTGATAACAGTAATTGTTCTGTAAGGAAGAAAATACACATGAATCAGTCTCTTATATTATCTTACTGCAGAATGACTAGACAAGTGCAAGCTATACATGTGAACCCTACAAATACACCCAGTACCAGGTAAGTTAAGTATCACTTTGTCCCTCTCCCGACCCCGACAGACTGCAGTTCTCACCATGCCTTACTTTTGCACTGCCCTTCACTCCCTTACCCAGTTGCTGATTATTAAACTATAATCCCCGGGAAAAATGAGTCCCAGTGTGTGTTTAAGGTGGTAGGAATTTAAGGTTCCTGCAGTTGCCATTGGATGAGGATGAAGAAGTTCTAAATAGCAGCAGTGTGTTCAATGGATTCAATTCAATTCAATTAATAGATTGAGAAGAGGTGGTACAATGCAGTGAAGGTCTCATGATGTGATGATGAAAATGGTGGGTTGCCTGGCAGAAGATGATGAAAAAGTGATTGTATTTGGACGTGCCAAGGGCCATAGTGTGAAGGAAGTAGCTGAAATTGAAGTTGTATTAAAACCAGTGGTGTACAGTGCATACAGTAGGTACCCCTTCTGCTACACATCAAAACACAAAACATAAAACAGATCCTTGCGCTTATTTACATAAAAGTGGTGTGGGATTCTCTTGTGGGATGACAACCCTGGAATTAAAAACCACACATGCTACATGGCTATCAAACACTGAAGACTCCTAAGCGCAGTATCCTACATGAAATTGAACAATTTGAATATTTTTTAAATATTGTTAACATGCAGTTATTTTACCACATAAATGTATGCTTGACTTTAAATTATTGTCTGATATCAAAATACAGAGTAACCGCGCAGAAATATTCAGCCCGTCTACTTCGTTCATAAGGTGCAGGACTTCTGAGGATTAAAAAAGTCACAGCAGAAGGGAAAGATTGGCCCCTCAGCTATGGAATAAACTCTTCACTTTAGTTAGAGATTCACAGACACTCTCAGAATTTTAAGTCTGTATTAGTCTGTATTATTGTATAAGTCTATTTTAATATAAGTTCTGGAAGCAATCATTCTGTAAATAGCACTACTTTCACCCTCAGGGATCATGGGCTGTATGGTTGCTTTTATAATGGTCCACTCTATAATTCCTAAACTTGGATACTATACTTACTTAAAGACAGATATGGCTCCTTTACTCCCAATGCTGATGAGTTTATTCTTTGATTCTGCCTCTGACATGATGCTCAACGCTTGGCCAAAATGCACAAGTTTCATTTTAAAATCAGAGGGTGTGATTCTCTGTGAGGATAAATAATCAGAAGAGACAAGAATGAGCTGAATCACAGTATTTGGATGACCAGTGATAAAAAGAAAATGTTCCTATCTGTTATGGTGTATATCAGTCTTATTTTGTAGAAAGGATTTGCAAATCCATTTTAACCCATATTCAAATGAATATACTACAAAGACAATATATTTAATGTTCAAACTGATAAACTTAATTGTTTTTTGCAAACACCCAATATGTGTTTGGGAACTGAGGACACTAATTGTTGAATTCTTTCCTATTCCTGGTTGATGTACAACTTGAGTTGCTCAACAGTCCGGGATCGAGTATAAAGGGCATTTAATGTTGGTTTTCAGCCTTTCCACTTACTTGCAGAAATTTCTCCAGATTCTCTTAATCTTTTGATTAGATTATTAATTGTAGATGATGAAAACCCTAAACCCCTTGCAATTGCACAATGAGAAACGTTGTTCTTAAACTGTTTAACTTTTTGCTCATTCAGTTGTTCACAAAGTGGTGAACCGCACCCCATCCGTGCTTGTGAACGACTGAGCCTTTCAGGGATACTCCCTTTATACGTCATCACAATCACCTGTTTCCAATTAATCTGTTCACCTGAGATATGTTACAAACATATGTGTTTTTTTAGCATTCCTCAACTTTCTCTTGTTGCGCATGTCCCAACTTTTTTGGAACATATTATAGGCATCAAATTCCAAATGAGTAAATACTTGCAAAAAATAATGCCATTTATCAGTTTAAACATTAAAAATCTTGACTTTTGTAGCGTATTTAATATAGGCTGAAAATGTGGCTGAATATGGGCTGAAAAGGATTTGCAAATAATCGTATTCTGTTTTAACTTCATTGGAATTGGGGTTGTATGATTTCTACATTTTTAGACGTTTAAGGTATACTTTTATACTTACCAAGTTGACCAGTCTACAACATAAATGAAGCTTGATCATTGAAAGCATAGCCCATAGGAAAGAAGGGTGAAAAGGCTAAGACATGCTAAAGCTCACAAAAATAATAATGAAGATTGGTAGAAAAGTGAAGTCTAATCTACGACAACATGTTATATGTGGTCATTATACCATTGTTAAAACAACACATCTATTAGTGGCTTAAGACTTTTGCACAGTGCAGTATATGGTATGGTATTATTGCACAACTATTGCATTATCAACTATTAGGGTCTGTATTTGTTGGTATTGCACCTTGAATTAGTATTATACAGGATTATATACTGTTATTACAGTTGTGCTCATAAGTTTAAATACAGAATTTGTAATTTTCTGCCCGTTTTTCAGAGACTATGAATGATTATTGAACAATTGTGTTTGCCCTTTTTGAAATCATAATGACAACAGAAACTACCCAAATCACCCTGATCAAAACTTTACATACCCTAGTTCTTAAAACCACGTATTGCCTCTTTTAACATCAGTGACAGTTTAAAGTCTTTTGTGGTAGTTGTGGATGAGGCCCTTAATTTTATCAGATGGTAAAGCTGCTCGTTTATCTTAGGAAAGTGTTCCTTACAGTTCCTGTAAATTCTTGAGCTGTTTTGCATGAACTGCACGTTTGAGATCTCCACAAAGTGACACAATGATATTGAGGTCAGGAGACTGAAATGGTAATTCCAGAACCTTTTTTTTTTTTGCTGTAGCCAATGACAGGTCAACTTGGCCTTGTGTTTTAGATCATTGTCATGTTTGAACATCCAAGTGCGTCCCATGTGCAGCTTCCAGGCTGATGAGTACAAAGTTTCCTCCACTATTTTCTAATAAAATGCTGCATTCATATTGCCATCAATTTTGACCAAGTTCCCTGTGTCTGTGTAGCTCACACATCCCCAAAATATCAGTGTTTCACAGTAAGGATGTTTTCATCATAAGCCTTGCTGACTTCTCTACAAATGTAGCGTTTATGGTTGTGGCCAAAAAGTTCAATTTTGGTCTCATCACTGAAAATAATTTTGTTCCAGAAATGTTGAGGTTTGTCTCTGTGCTGTCTGGCATATTGTAAGCTGCCTGCTTTGTGGCATTTGCATTGTAATGGCTTTCTTCTGGTTTCTGGCCATTTTTTCCCCGTGCCTCCTTATTGTGCATCTTGAAATAGCCACACCACTTCTTTTCAGAGAGTCCTGTATGTCAGCTGACGTTATTTGTGGATTTTTCTTTGGATCCCGAACAATTTTTCTGGCAGTTGTAATTTTTTTTCCAAAATTTTTGTTGGTTTACCTGACCTTTTCTTGGTTTCAACATTATCCCTCATTTTCCACTTCTTCATTATAGTTTGAACACTGCTAATTGGCATTCTTAATTACTTGGATATCTTTTTATATCCTTTTCTTGCTTTATAAAGTTCAACTGTCTTCACTATCCCTCAGATCCTTTGATAATTATTTTGCTTTCCCCATGGCTCGTAATCCAACAATCTCAGTGGCAACACTGGTTGAAACATGCAGGAGTCTGTCAGGAGCCCATAAACTCAATGACTTTTTATACACACACACTAATTACAAGAAAGTAGATCACAGGTGAGGATGGTTACTTTTAGTAGCTATTTAAACCAGCGTGTGCCAGTTTGTGTGTCTGTTATAATGCCAAAACTTTCAGGGTATGTACTTTTGATCAGGGTGATTTGGGTAGTTTTTGTTGTTATTGTCATTTCAAAAGGGCAAACACATTTTTTCAATAATAAATGGCTTTACCAAACCACTAACCATGAATAGCAGAACAGGTTTTTGTATTATCTTTCATATTCTCTTAAAAACGGCCAAATAAATGACAAATTCTGCCAGGGTATATAAAGTTATGAGCACAACTGTATATACAGAAAAAACAAACAATAATGTTAACAACAATAATAATAATAATGCAAAATAATACAATTCTACAAATAATTAATAGAAATCATAATAATTATTAAAATAAGCACCTTTTTAATTTAACCATATTACAGAACACCTTTATCGTGTTTTATTTAATTACAAAAATCGATTAAATCCATGATAACTGTATTTCATCTTTTTTAACTATTTTAACTACAGCTGAGCTAAAAACTATGATATAAACACATTCTTAACTACAATCCACCAGGAACGATAGAGTTGGTTCTTTATTTGGCCATAGTTTTTGTTTTTTCGTTTAATTTATAGTATAGCATACTATTTGTTTTAAACGTCATTTAAAAAACAACTTGAGCTTATTTTAACTGTAATAATCCAGCTACACCTTGACAGTGGTGATGTTACCAGCACTTTGCCCCCTTCTCCTTTTTCAGGAAAATGTGCATGCCCACAGACTTAAGGATGCCTTCATGCCTAGTCATCTATTACGTTAGACCTCTACCATGGTGACCCAACATCCGGTGGGGATGGCACTGTATGTAGACACAGGTGGTTGTGTCTGAAGGTGCAACACTGACACCATGCCTACATCCGCACCGTGTTCTCTGGGAATAGGCGCTGGAGACCCCATGACCCTCACCAGGAAAAGCAGGCTAAAACGTGAAAAATCCCATGTTTGATGGAAATTATTCTAATAATGCTAATCTATTCCAAACATACGTCTTGTTAAGCATTGTGTTCAAAATGCTAATGCAATAAATATTTTGTATTATAAATTAAATAAGAGATTCTGTTATATGGTGCATGTATAGAGTAAAAGTGAAAATGCAGAGATTAAGCTCACCTGTGAAAACGGCTGCCTTATTGCTGTGTTTAATCCATTATATATGTAGACACTCCCTGAACAGGAATCAGGATGATTATCTGATTCTTCCAAAGGAGCTCCCACTGCTATGTCCCTGTAATTATCTCCATCGATATCTCCAATATCGGCTATGGCAGCACCAAACCTTGCGTAGATGTGGTTTCCCGCTCCACGCAGTTCATAATCTTGTCTCTCAAACTTTCCCTTTGTTTAAAACGAGTAATGAGTAATATTCTTTTCATGCACAATGCAAACGTAACTGGAAAGCATCATATAATTAGTAGGTATACTTGATGCAGCATGTAGACCAGCACTTTGCCCTCTTCTCCTTTTTCATGAAAAAGTGGTGCTCCAACCAGAAGCAGGTCTGTGTCCTTGTCGTTATTAATGTCCAGTGCGCAGAGAACTGATCCAAAGTAAGAGCCAATCTGTAAATCCAATTTGTTAAACTGAGAGACCATTTTGTCCATATTTTTTAACATGTTTACCAAATGCAATAATTGCATTAACCAAAAGTTAATTGCATCCCTAGTTTGTTTTCAAACCTGATCTCCTAGTAACAAATCGTGTCCGCTTCCATTAAAAATGAATACCGCACCACTCAGGTTGTAACGGGGAGCTCCAGAGATGTACAGTGTTTTAGTGGCCACATTTGCAGATGTCACACTGTAACCTGTAATAGGTAAATATATTTATTAACAAATGTGTTCAAATAAACATTGTTGAACTGTTATTTTATCTGATGATCATACCCAAATAGGAGAATCTGGGTTCCTCTTCTGTTGCGTTTAAGAATTTCAAATCATCATTTCTTTTAAGAATGATCCCCCCACTCCAGTCATAGGCTCCAACTGCACCAAAAAGCATGGAGCCCTACAGATTGCGAAAGAACTGTCTAGCTTTATTTACAAAGACATTTCTAGGTACATGTCAGTATATTAACGAAAAGGATGGAAATTCGGAAAATTCTATCAACAAGGTCCAGAGCTTACTTCTTGGGTAATGTGTGAACTGAATCCAGCCTGTGAAAGTTGAAACTTAGGTCCTGCTCCTGTCTTGCTGCCTGATAAAAGAAGCAGCTAAAAGTGTAAAACACTGTAATGACCAGCAGCCAGGTGCCAGCATCAAACACTACAATCAAAATAATTCCACATTTAAACAAAAAGACCTACATTAGTTATTGTAGACTTAGTGGACAGGAATTGCAAACAGCTAAATAAAATGGAGAACCTCCCTACCCCCATAAATTATAAAACGTATCAATATTTTTGCCCAAACTAAAGTTTTGGAAGCAGCAAAAATTCTCCTGAACAATAACAGCTAGTATTAAGGTTTATTTACCACAAATATAAAAGCAAATCATCTCATTTAACCCCTGCTTATCCTGGACAGGTTACCAGGGACAGGTTTCTGGGGCCTATACTGGATTACACTGGGTGTAGGCAGCACTAGTTTCTGGACAGGGCACCAGTCCATCGCAGGGTTGTGCATTTGGCTCCAAGAACTAACTAAGGACTCTAATTACTCAAAACAACACCCACTCAAACGGAATATGCAGATTCAAGAACTCTAAAGTCAAAGGCAGTACGGGAAAATAATTAAGGTTGCTTTAAAGAGGGCGGAACAAGACACAGAGATGAAGTCGAAGTATAAGAAGTGTAGCAAATACACAACTCTAAGCAACTCGTAAGTATTATTTTAAAACTAGCAAGTATCTTGTGTGCAGTCGGTTATTGCATTAGCGTTATCATCTTTTGTGATTTACCTTCAATGGCAAATATGCTATTTTCCAACGAAGCAAGAATTTCTGTCAAGACATGATAATTTGAAACATTATAAAATCTTTCTCTGCTTCCAGCTATCTCTATCATCTCTTGTATTGCTTTAGGTTTATTTAGAACATCTGGTCCAACCTGAGAAAAAGAAGAGAATTACCGTTATTTCAACATACTTTACATAAACTCACAGATCACCTTATTATGCCCTTGTTTCTACACTCATTGTCCATTTTTTCTGATCCACTCATTATATAGAAGCACTTCAGTTACAGACTGCAGTCCCTGTAATCTGTTTCTCTGCATGCTTTGTTAGTCACCTTAGTTCCCATCTGTAAATTAATGGTCAGGATGCCTACAGGGCCAGCACATATCAGGTACAGTTTAGGTGGTGGATCATTCTCAGCACGACAAAGACACTGATGTGGTGGTGGTGTGTTAGTGTGTGTTGTGCTGGTATGAATGGATCAAATACAGCAGTGTGGCTGCTGTGTGTTTTTTTGTAAAACACCTTGTGGATGTAAAGTCAGAGACATTAGCTTAGATGTTGTGTTAGTCATCCTCTAATCTAACTAACACACCACCACATCAGTGCTGAGAATGATCCTCCACCCAGATCAGTACCTGATCTGTGCTGATCCTGTAGAGGTCTTGACCATTAGAGAACAGAATAATGGAGAGTCACCAAATAAATAAATAGATGGACTACAGACAGTACCGGTAATTGTAGCTATATGGTAAGTGGAACTGATAAAAAGGACAATGAGTGTAGAAACATGGAGGAAATAACTTATTTATTAAATAACTTAAATTATTTTAATAATAAATAGTAAGTGTAATATTAATCCATTTATAGTAATGTAGTATGTTTAGGAGCGGTAACAATGGTTTAGCTATCCCTATGTGCTCATTAACTTAATTAAAGTTAAACAAATGAAAGAAATTGTATTCCCCTGATTATAATTCTCTGCTCTTAACTTTTCAAAAGAACCACTAGATGATGAAAAACAATGTACTTACCCCTATAGCAAAGCGGGTAATATCTTTCATCTCTGCCATATTCAAAACGGTTGAGAGGTTCATTGTATCTCCAAGCATTTCTCCATCAGACAAAAGAATAATAATTTTTCTGGCATTCACATTAGATCCCTTTTCAGGAACAAAAATGTCTTTCCTGTAAATGGACCGGGACACAATAGCTAATGAAGACTTTGCCATGGGGTTGATTTATGTAGATATACTGTAGACTGTCTGTGTTCTTTTCTGTAATGCATGTACTTACAGAACATGGTGAAGTGCTGAGGCTGTCTTTGTGACTTCCCTAAGCTGTTTTATGTTCCGCACCTTCTCCATAGCTTGTGCACTGTCGTTATTTTCCTTCAGTGAGAGTTCAGTGCTTATGTTCCTTCCAAACTGCACTATTCCAAAGTTGCACTGGCAATAGTATATAAAATAACCTTACTTATGTGCGATTACAAAAAGAAAGCACACCATCTTTCATTTTTGTGATTACATGACAAACATCATGTAGTACAGAAAAAACTAAGGTTCCACTCTAACAATATAATTCATGTAATGGACATCCAATCCATGGATCAGTTTTGTGTGTGCACAATGTATTCCAGAATAAGCACTGGGGCCTCAGTGTGACCCTGACCAGGATGAGCTAGGTTAATAATACAGTGGGTACGGAAAGTATTCAGACCCCTTTAAATTTATCATTCTTTGTTTCATTGCAGCCATTTGCTAAAATCAAAAAAGTTTATTTTATTTCTCATTAATGTACACTCAGCATCCCATCTTAACATAAAAAAACAGACATGTAGGAACTTTTGCAAATTTATTAAAAAAGAAAAACTGAAATAACACATTGTCATCAGACAAGTTTTTCACACCTTGATTTTGGGATTCTCCGTGTTAGGGGTCCTACCTTTCGTCCCGTGAGCGTTCGGCCGTCCTCGCCGGTCGCCATTACAGAGCAATCGGTGAGGCGGCTTATATCCAGTGTCCAAATTACGACCTGATTTTGAACAGCTTCTTCTCCTGCTATTTAGGTGTGGGTTTTAGCGCTGTTCGGTGCCAGGTCGTCTTCATTCGGTACGCACGCCCGACCACCAGCGCGCTCGCGCCCTTACGCACACCTTTAGGGTTACTGGTTACGTTCCGGGGCTTTTAGTGCCGATGGATGTGTACGGGGGGGGAACCCCCGAGGTATTTAGTATTTTTAGGGGCACTTTGAGGGTCTCCCGTCCCGTGCTCGTGTGCTCCTCCCACGCCTGAGTTCACGCTCCGTTGTCGGCACCCAACGAGCCTCACTCCAGCCGACTGCTCATCCTAAATGGGACATGCCCCGGCTTGGCTTACTCCTGCCACACGTGCGCCTGAGCTCAAGCTCGCCCCCTGGTGCTTTTGGCACTTTTTGAGCCTCACTCTAGTCGGCTGCCCTCTTGAAATAAGACACGCCCCGGCTAGAGTGGCCACCTGGCTGCGCGTTTGAATTATACGCACCACGGCATGTCTTCCCGGCGCTCCGGAGTGCTCTGCGCTCTCTTGAGCCTCACTAGTCAGCTGCCCTCTTGTAATGAGACACGCCCCAGCTAGAATGGCCACCCGGCTGCGAGTTTGAATTATACGTGCCCCGGCATGGCTTTCCTGCGCTGCATGCATGTTCGAGCTCACACTCGCCCTCTGCCTTTCGGAATACCTTCGTGCCTCGCCACTTGGGAGACGTCCCAAATCGTGCTCTCTGCACGCTTGCCCCATTGCCGCTTCGGCGCCCTCTCACGATCAGTTCGCGTGCTGTTCCCAGCCGGGACGCAACACAAGCGGCACGCCATTTCATCCTTTTGCTTTTTTGTGTTCAGGAGCCTTACGCTCCGCTCTTATTTCCCTTTTAGTTTTTCTATATTATTTTCCCATTATTATTATAAGTCGTGGGATTTCGTCTATCCCGCATCCTTGGGTCCTACCAAAAACCACCACATCTCGTAACGCTCTGCCATTCTTCCTTGCAGATCCTTTCCAGTTCCGTCAGGTTGGATGGTGAACTTTGGTAGACAGCAATTTTCAGGTCTCTCCAGAGATGCTCAATTGGGTTTATGTCAGGGCTCTGGCTGGACCAGTCAAGTCACAGAGTTGTTCAAAAGCCACGCCTTTGTTATTTTAGCTGTGTATTTAGGGTCATTGCCTTGTTGGAAGATGAACCTTCGTCCCAGTCTGAGGTCCTGAGCACTCTGGAATAGGTTTTCTTCCAGGATATGTCTGTACTTGGCTGCATTCATCTTTCCTTAAATTGCAACCAGTCGTCCTGTCCCTGCAGCTGAAAAACACCCCCATATCATGATGCTGCCACCACCATGTTTCACTGTTGGGATTGTATAGGGCAGGTGATGAGCAGTACCTGGTTTTCTCTACACATACTGCTTAGAATTAACGCCAAAAAGTTCAATCTTCGTCTCATCAGTCCAGAGAATTTTTCATGTGTTTTTTGGCAAACTATGCAGGCTTTCATATGTCTTGCACTGAGGACATGCTTCCATCTGGCCACTCTGCCATAAAGCCTCGACTGTTGGAGGGCTGTGATAGTTGACTTTGTGCAACTTTCTCCCATCTCGCTACTGCATCTCTGGAGCTCAGCCACAGTGATCTTTGGGTTCTTCTTTACCTCTCTCAAGATTGCTCAGTTTGGCTGGACAGCCATGTCTAGGAAGAGTTCTGGTCATCCCAAATTTCTTCCATTTAAGGATTATGGCGGCCATAATCAAGTCCAATCCAACAGCTGGACAATGAAGGAGTAGAACCATCTCAAGAAGGATAAGAATAAATGGACAGCTTGTGAGTTAAATATGAGTGTCACAACAAAGGGTCTGAATACTTATAACCATGTAATATTTCAGTTTTTCTTTTTTAATAAATTTACAAAAATATCTACGTCTTTTCTTCTGTCAAGATGGAATGCTGAGTGTACATTAATGAGAAATAAAATGAACTTTTTGGATTTTAGCAAAGAGGTGCATTGAAACAAAGAGTGAAAAATTTAAAGGGTTTTTAAAGGGCTTTCCATATTCACTGTGAAACTGTGTATCATTTATGAACCAGTAAACAGACCACATTATTGCATAATTAGAACAACCTTTAGCGGAAATTATTCTTATTGTTATTATTATTATTGTTCTATTTTATGAAAACTGCCATATGTTCTCATGTTCTCCCTGAAATCAGAATACCTCGCAGCAGCCATGCAACAGGAGCACTTAAAATGTGGTTAAACTAATTATGAACACCTCTTGCTCTCTCTATCTCTTGGTAAAATGTTTACAACAGTTTTAGAATTCCGAATGGATAGACATGGAGGCATAGAATGTCATTTTCAACTCTTGTCATCCCAATAACCCAAGAATAGAATTAACTGGTACTATAGTACCAGTCAGTCAACAATGACTGTGCAGAAGACAAGTCACACTGTGGCCTGCATTCCTGACATAAAATTTGGCACATTAATAGGCAACTTAAAAACAATTTAAACTGCATATATCATCTAAGAATTCTCAGGTGATATGTGGACATATCCAGCAACTGGTGTGATTCAGGAATTAAAGAAAAGGGGATACGCTGTTTCACAACTAATAAGTCTCATTTTTAAATAGAAGAGAAACCAGTAAGCATGAAGCAAGCAAACACCAAGGGATGATTCACACTGAATAGAGGAAGTTTTTGGGATTTAGTAATGTGTGGTTATCAACTCATAGGTAGCTTTTAAAGGAGAAACAGACATTTCGGAGGCAGCAAGAAACCAAATGCTGCAACATTAGAACAATACTGCCACATGGTAGTGGGTTCAGAAGAAATTACTGTTAGAACTAAAGGGCTACAAATGGTTGACTATGAATTTACAGTGGTGTGAAAAAGTGTTTCAGAACATCAAACCAATTTAAATAGTAGTCAAAGACAACACTAGTAAACACAAAATGCAATTTGTAAATGAAGGTGTTTGTTATTAAGTGAGAAAAAAAATCCAAACCTACATGGCCCTGTGTGAAAAAGTGATTGCCCCAAAAACCTAATATCTAGTTGGGCCACCCTTAGCAGCCACAACTGCAACCAAGCGTTTGCGATAACTTGCAATGAGTCTTTTACAGCGTTCTGGAGGAATTTTGGCCCACTC
>JAVSBV010120594.1:0-19262 GCA_033117975.1 Parotocinclus spilosoma | reverse complement strand
TGACCACATTAGGTTGTTCAGTATGTGTTACTTAGGGAGTCCATGGGTTAAAATATGGGAAACAGTTGAAAAGGAAATTTTCCAGAACGTTTAAAGAGGTGGTGACACCTGTGTCACAGTGGGTTCTTATGGGTTAATTAGCATTTATCTTTTCTCTTGTTTTTGTGTTAGCCAGGGAGTTAGGAAAGCTCTTTTTCTTTGTGTTTGGTTTATTTTATGTTAGGTAAGGTAGATTTAGGAGTTAGCATTGGGTTTTGTTTATTATTTTGGCATTTGCTTACCCCTGGAGAAAATGGCCTAGCTATATAAAACTTCTATGAGTACTTCTATAAATCATGAGTGTTGTTTGTCCACCATCTTGCAATGTTAATACACTATTTATTCCTTTAAAGAAGAAACTATTGTGGGTATTATTTTATTTCTGTCAGTTTCTCACTTTGGAGATTATCTCCTCGTTGAGGTGGACAATAGTCAGCTTTGTTTTTCACTTTCAACATATCATTCACTAAATTGTATGATATATTTAGTACTTTACTATAAAATAAGCATTGCTTGATGATTTTGCCAAACTACCCAACTTGTACAGACAATGGTATTTTAGAGATCTTTATATCCTAAATATATAAAGGATTGGAAATCAAGTTTAAACGGGACACATCTGGCAAAGCTCAAAAGTTCATTATAAACAGGAAGAGGTTAAATTACTTATCTTCATTTTTTTGTGTAAATATTGTACCAGATTAACACAATGGGTTGCCAAATTAAAAAGTTGCTGTTTTTGTAAAAGTCAAACTTCTCACAAGTCAAAATTACAAGGTTTTCCTATCATTTTCAGGTAATCACAGGTATAGCAAGAAAAGGTAGAACCTATTCCATACTGGTACTTTTGAATGTTCGGGACAGGGTACTTTAGAATACCCTAGACAGAATAAAATATGCAAGCTTCACAGCTATCAAAATGAGTGAAGGAGTAAATGTTCTTTACCGCACTCTCTTACCCATGTGCACTCATCATCATCAGCATCATCATCATTACTGTGCACGTTCTGCTCTCTGAAACAACCGCATCTCTGTGTGAATATCAGAACCAGAGCTAAATGGTATTCACTGGGTGAAAATTTCGTCCATCATTATTCTCCCTGGACGTCTCGGGGCGGCGCTCCAGAAGTGATGAAGAGACGCTCCGTGTGCATGAGCGTGCAGTTAGGAGAAGAACCGGCGATCTGCAGCATCTCCGCGCACCGTGCGTGCACGTGCGCAATGCCTGACGACTTTTGCCTTACTTAGCCCTCACTATGAGTCCTGAGCAACCGCTGAGCCTAATTCACGGAGAACTTGACCTGTCGAGTCGCGAGCGCACGCCTGTGTGACTTGCGGAACATCGCCCTCGCTCGGGCTCGGACTGCGCGCGCTCTCCTCCTCAGCCGGGCTCTTCATGCCACCCACTAATGAGAGAAGTGGGCGGACATGTTCGGGCTTCAGCGTAGCGAGCAGACCGCCGAGAAGATCCCTCAGCTCGACTGAATACGTCCGAGCTGAAGAGTTTGGGGCGCGTCGCCCTCCGGTCCTCCAGTCCGACACCACGCAGGAGGGATGTGCGGCCGAGCTCTGCTGGCGCTCACTTTCGGGTCCCTGCCTTTTCTGTTCAGCCACTGCTTCATCTTCTCACTGCTTTTGCCCTCATTGCAGGTGAGTTCATAGCATGAAGGTCTATCAGTAAGATCATGTCCTGCATTAGAAGCATGCAAGCTTTAACCATTCAGTGTTAAAACCTTTGAATAAATTGATGCCTTTTATATTAAGTATCCATTAAAGTGAAAAGACTGAAGGCAAAGCATTTCTTCTCTATGCACGTATGCATTAAGTCTGCTTATCTTTAGTTATATAGATCAGTAATATATTATGCAGTTATATTGTTATATGGAGTAATGTTTATTTCGCTAATATCGTTTTGATTATGAATACAAACTTTGCTGTTTTCACACTTTCAGCCTTAAATAGATACTTACTATCACTGAGCTCTCCATTTCAGCCGCAAGTCATGGCCTTAAATCAGCTTAATAAATTTTCAGACCCACAGTCAGAACAAGCCTAGGGTTGCAGTGGAAAGGAAAAACGCAAAGTAAACAGATTTATTTCTAGAGTGCGTTTTACAGTAGAGCATTGTCTCAAAACCAATTTTTATTATGTTATGTTATCTGAGCACCAAGCCCAAACTGAGTAAGCCTGACAATAGTGTGGGTGACTGTGGAAAGGAAAAACTCTGTTATAAGGTAGAAACCTTGGAAAGAACAGATCTCAAAAAGGGACTTAACTTGTATGGGAAGCTTGTGTTATTAATAAGAATTTAATTGAAGTTTATACTAATAAATGAAATAAACAGAAGCTATAAATAAATAAATACAAAAATAGTATATACTATGCATTAAAGATAATACAACGTAAAACATGCAATAGACAATAGTATATAGAATAATAATAATATAAATAAGCATAAAGAATATGAGTTTTGGCATTACCTCTCTGTGTAATGCATTCTGCTATAATTAAATTGTTTGCAGTGCTTAAAAACCACAAATCTGGACTTTTTTCACTCTGTTTTTCAATAATATAATATAAAAAATATAATAGCTTTTATATTGGATGTTGTTTTCTACAGAGACTAAATAAGATACATACAGGTCTTTAAGTCCAACTTTAACAATGTTAAATATGTGCATTGATGTTTGTTGCTTCACCCATGGGGCTCATATGGAATCGATGTAACGTAGTTAAACCTGGGCTTATGTACGTTGGTCTGTGAGTAATACATTTATTAAATTGAGGCCTACATAAAAGACACCCTTTATAAAATAACGTCACTTTAAGGAGAGATTGGGGGCTTGACTGCTGCACCGATCTCATATGCTCGACTGCCACAACAGGGACCCAGGTACAAATATTGCAGGTGCCTCACATAAAGACACAATTGACTGTGTTTGAGGGAAAAGGGATAATTTCCCGGTGCTGTGACAGCGACCCTCATCCAGTCCTGCAAAATACTATTTTGCCTGTGTTATCTGGGGAGAGGTGCAGCAACTCCTACTACTCTAAAGTGTTTAGGGGGGGTTGGCGGGTTTAAGTGCTTTATATCATAAAATAAACAAATAAAACAAAAAAACGCTTTAAAAAAATCACTGTTTTTTATTTGCCTAAATTTTTTAAACTAGCTTGTATTTGTTTTTTTTCAGATATAATCAGCATATATCTGTAAGGTCACCTTATTGTACCTTACATCTACCCACTGTGCTGTCTTTCTCTCTGTCGCTCTATCTTTCTGTCTGTCTGTCTGTCTGCATCTCTCTCTCTTTCTGTGTGTGTGTGTGTGTGTGTGTGTGTGTGTGTGTGTGTGTGTGTGTGTGTGAGAGAGAGAGAGAGATAACAGGAGTAAGTGGTTTTAAGTAAATGAGTGAATATATGTATATATTTACATTCTTGTGTATAAATGTGAATTAGTATTTGTGTTTAAGTATTAAATTAACCTATCTTTCTTCAGCTTTTTATTTTAGGAGTTATTTTTTAACAATGTTACCTATAGAAAAATCGGTAATAAATGTAAAAGTCAAAAGTCCCCCTTTTTTCCCTCTATCTGTAGCTGAAGGATTGGTATATATATATATATAATACACAAAAATGCTAAAACAAAAAAGCATATATTCTCTTAAGTCCTAAAAGTAGATAAAGAGAATACAGCTAAAAATATTTTACTCAGTCATTTATTTATTGAGTTTTTATTTATGAGTTTATTTATTTACCAGTTTTAAAAGTTTGTTCACCATGACATTACAATCAATGCAAGCAGGTGTGATGAACAACCCCAAATCTGAAACACTTAAACAATATGGAAAATGTATATATTTCAAAATTCAGTTTTTGTTATATTTACTTTTGACTTCACTACAGACAGTTATATGAACCCAAAATATTGAATGTTTAGTTTTGCACATATTCACTTTATTTTTTTTAGTCAGCATCCATTCCTTGCATTTCAGGGCTTCAACTCATTCCAAAAGTTGGAAGCATTTGATGAGTTAACATTCCTTCTCAACACCCTTTAAAGACACTGTGTTACATAGGATACCAAGTGAGTTAGTGTTTAACTATCACTTGGCATTTTCTACAGCACCCCTTGGACTGGACTCTCTCCTGATCACCAACACTCACAGAGGCAGCACTTTCTGTGCTGCTTCTGTTCCTCTAGTTGCCTTCATTCGTTAATAGTTGGGTTCACTCAATGCAGCAAACCCTAACACACATTGCTTATCTCAGTGGAAGTATTGGTGGAAGTTCCTCACCTTGGATATTTACTTGGATGACTGGAATGGTTATGGTTTCAAGGAATTATTGGGTGATGGCTTTATACATTCTCAGTCCAGGTCTCTTTCAAGCTTTCAATGCCTCACACTCTGACCATCCTTAGACCTTTCAACACAGTCATCCATGTTGAATCAGCATATTTGTTTGATAGGCTTGCTTTACTGTGGGACTCCATTTCCCACAGTCCATCTTACACACCCTTACCTGGCCAGGCCGCTACTCTCCTGGTCTCCTACTCTTGTTACTGTCATGCATACTGGCAACTCATTCACTCGTCACTCTTACTAGCATTTAAACCACACTCACACACCACTCAGTAAATCTCTACTTTTCCCTGACCTGTTTCTGAACATTCTTATTTGTAATCTGTATCTGGTTTATGCTTATGTCTCTGTTTATCATCTCCCATTTTCAACTCTCTGCCTAAATGTATTAATCTCTTATTTTGGGAATTTGGCTTTTCTTTCACTACATCTGATATATCTGCCTGATTTCTATTAAAGCTGTGTTTCTTTCCACTCCTTTCATTTGCCTCCAACCACTGCCACTCATAAAATTATCATCTTTCAGATGTTCCTACACCTTAATTTGTTTTAAATTTACTTGATTTGATATGATTTGGAAATACATGGCTGTATATATAAGGTTTCTCAGGTAACAATGCACACCAGAGCAAAAAAACAAGTCACGGCGAAACAACAGTCTGAAGAGACATGATTGTGTGGAAAAGCAGATCAGGTGACAAAAAATCTGTAGTTCTTTAACAGAAGTTTGGAACAACCACGACTATTCCTAGAGCTGGCCACCCCACCAAATTAAGTCATCAGAAGAAAAAGGAAATGGTTAAAGGGGTGACCAAGAATACAATGGTGACTCCAGAGATCCTGTGTGCAGGTTAAGAAACTTTTCAAGTTCAAGCAGTTTCATGTATCTTTAACTGAGGATAAGATTCTGTGTGGCCATTTTTTTGTGCTGAATGTTACAATTTTACACTCATGGCCTAATTTATTATACTAGAGGAACTCCCCAGATAGAGTGAGAATAATATTTCAACTTAAAATCTTGACGGAATTGCTGCTATTTGTGCCAAACCTGTTTGTCGGCACCTGTTCATACTTATCTGAGGCCAGGACTGTTTCAGACTATCGCTGAGGCTTTGTTCCAGCTGGAGATGATTCAGCTCCTCAGTGAACAGCTTGATTAAAACATTAAAGCTCAGCCAAGTGATAAAGACCTGTGCACGTTTTGGACACAGTTGCATTCTGATCTAGACTGGCCCCACCTATATGTGAGTCAGGATTTTTTACAATTAATTGCATTAAGAGACAGAAGCACAGCAGACCCTCTGAATGGCTTCATGAAGAATGAATACTAAATGAATATTAAATTAATCACAAAACATGCCAACTAATTAATAAAAATACTAATTAATAAAGAAGTTTCTGAGGATTGTTCTCTCATGTTCCGGGACGTAAGTGAAAGGGTTTCCCACTTGGTCTGTCACAGGCTGGAGAATTAGGCTTTAATTCACATTACTCCCACTCCTTCAGGGAACTAAGCGACCAAAATGTGTGTGGGAGCACTCTTAGAAAGACCTTCATCCACACACACACCATTCTGCATGGAGTGGGAGGGAGCATTGAAGAGCCAGTGTTTGATTAAGTAAAATTTAATGCTCTGTGATATCAAGAAACAGTCACCTCCAATACTTGGTATATAAAGTGCTTTATCGTATTTGTATAGTTTATGATAAAACTCTTGATATAAAAAAAAACATTTTTAGGAATGTCAATTAACTGTGAAGCACATACTTGTGTAAAAACTTAAACAATTCCGTAGTCACTTTACGAAAAGTGCCAGTTATTCCTTATGCAGATTGTAGACATTCAGAAATGGATGTCTGAATAGTAGCTGATAAATATGATAACAGTGAATTTCAGAGATTATCTCAAACCAGATCTTCCACATCTCAGCTCCAGCATGCTCATGGAGAGCTCCAGAAGTCATGTTCCAGGAGCCCGCCACCATCAGAAGGGATCTGCCAGCTGCCGTGCCGCTGCAGGAGATACCCACCCTTACCACCACCGCCTCCTCCACCACCTCCACCCAGACTGCTCTCTCCTACTGGTAAGAATCTCCATGCCAATCTTGTAGAGCTGTGATGTAACATATGTGTGTACTAATGTAATTTAGGGTTGTGGTTCCCAATCTGGGTGTCCACACTCTCTCAGGGGGGTGCCAAACATCACAGGGTGTGTGTGAGCCTTTGTCTGCTCTGAGGTGCTCTGAGTTTGTGAAAATACAACTTGCACATGTTAAATAAAATTAGAATAACACATTAACCTCTAATAAAGCTGTACATAAAACACATGTCAATGATATTTAATGAGCATTTGTTTGATTTTTAGCTAAATGTTTAGCTGCCTTGAAAAGGAGCTATAAAAGTGAGAAAAGGCTATAAAAGGAACGCAAGAGAAAAAGAAAAAAGCTATAATTTACGTTATTTTTGCCAATAAAGTATTGCGACAAATCACTTTATTCTTTTAGTCTGTGTGTGTCCAGGCTAGGGGGCAACTTTTTTAAGATAATGCAATAGAATAATATATTTTATTACCCTCTACCTGATTCTTTTTGTCACACACTGCCAACAGCATCTAATTAGTCTGTTTATTAGCAGTGGATATTTTTAGTCTTCAGAGGTCCCTGTCTGGCAGCAGGTCAATAAGAACAGGGTGTAATCAATCCCCCTTCAGTTTTATGCCTTCATGTGAGTCACTGACCTGCAGAAAAAAAACATGCTTAAAGAATTAAAGCTTTTTTGAGCTTCTAATATTCATCTCATCCTTGAGTGAGAAAATATATTTAAGTAGAGCTGGGATATACAACACTGTTCCATTTTCCATACTTACATGTACTGAAGTAGCTACAGTAATGTGCAAAAGGCAGTGAAGGTCACCATTAGATTTCAATTCAATTCAAATGTATTTATTTATTTAATTCTATTTATTTATTTAACACTTTTTAACGGAACATTGATCAAAGCAGCTTTACAATCTTATATTATCTTAAAAGGCCAATCCCAAATTGAGCAAGACTAGGGCGAAAGTGGAAAGAAAAATCATCATCTCCTAATAACTAAATGATGGAGGGAGTTACTACACTCTGGCGGGACCCAGGCATGGTGGGACCAATAGAGTAATGCTGAGGTGGAAGTACATCTAGGTGTGTGGCACTGGAACTGGTACCAGAACATCACCTTGGATAGAAAAGATAAAATGTATGGATTGGGAGCACAGAGTGTGTTATCAATCACAGATGCCATGTGCAGCATGAAACTCCGGCAGCACTAACTAATGCAGCATAGCTAAAGGGAGAGAACCAGAAGTTAACACAACCAAGAGGCACGAGCCAATCTGAGTCATGCGTCATAGTCTAAATCTAACTAAAAGCATAAATAAGAATGTTTTTGGGGAGTGTCTGAATCTTAAACTAAAGTGGGAAGTTTTTTCCATAGCTGGTGGGCAAAGTATAATAAAGCTTTCCCCTCCTGCTGTGACTTTTTTAATTTCAGGAACTGAAAGAAGTCCTGCATTTTGTAAACGAAGTAGAAGAGCTGGACTGTAAGATTTTAAGAGTTCACTCAGATAATGTGGGGCCAGATCATGTAGAGCTTTATATGTTACAAGAAGTATTTTATAATCAATGCTAAATTTAACTGGTAACCTGTGTAGAGACGACAGAACAGGGCTGAAATGATCATATTTTCTAGTTCTAGTTAGAACTAGAGCTGCTGCATTCTGCACTAGTTGAAGTTAATTTAGAGATTTACTAGAACATCCAGCGAGTAAAGTGTTACAGTAATCCAACCTCGAGGTTATAAATGCATTAACCAGTTTCTCAGCATCTTGAAAGGAAAGTAAATTTCTAAGTTTAGCAATGTTAGGTAACTGAAAAAAAAGCAAGCAATTCATGCATTAATGTTGTTAATGTGTACGTCAAGGGCGAGATCTGAATCAAACGTAACACCTACGTTTTTTACAGTTGGACTTGGCATTACCAAACAGCCAGAATTGTAGTTTTAGTAACATAATAGCCATATTGTCGATGATTGGACTCAGACATTTCAAACTTGGATTTGCCACTCTACAGTACTCTTTTCCACTGATCTTCATTTCAATCTTGGTACGATTTAGCATATTTTAGACTTTGACTCTGTTCCCCTTCTGAAAAAATATTCTTGGCTTGTACCCTTCTGAAAATTCCATTGTCGATAAGGAAGGGTTAACTTGGCATCCTGATGACAGGATACTGCTGTTACTCATTTGGTGGTGCATACCTGGATGTAATGACTATATTATATTAGTATATTTAATAAGACTGAGTATAAAGAGTTCAATGCATTTTAAAGAATTATTAAGGTAGAGATTCAGAAAAGAAGATAAATGATGCAACTAGAAATAAATGAATGCCTCAACAGAACGGCTTGTAAAGAAGAACATTTATTTGACACCACATTAATCATTATGGCTGCTAAAGGGGTTCAGCCAGCTGTTTCATTTGCTTTTTCCAGCCTAGAGTGTGACTTTTAACCAAGTAGCTCTACAAAGATAAAAAGTGAGTGCTATTAGTCTAGCCAGAATTTGTCTGTTGTTATGACTTGGATTATGATCAGAACATTGTTAATAAACTATAGAGGAATCACAAACAGTTCACAAACTTAGTACATTAGGATAAAAAAACAATTTAAGAGGGTGGACATGCAAGATTTTAAGATCAGTATGAATGCAGTATTAGTATTTAAATGCCCAACACTGTTTCTGTTAATTAGTATGGAATGAGATCTGATTTTAGGAGTTTCTGCAAGTTTTAAATGACAAAAAGATTAGAATTACTGCTGATAAGTTCAAATGACATGTTTTATAGATCACAAAATACCTTAACTAAGATATACATGATATACAAATAATTATCCCCTTAAAGTTTCTTTTTATTTTTACTGCTGTTTGATATGCTGGGCTGTGGCCAGCTGGTGCCCACTCGAAAACCTTGGTTGCAAGGACAGGACCAACCCTAAACGGGGCGCCAATATATCGTAGGGCACACACACACACACAGTCACGCACACAGTCACACCCTAAGGGCCACTTTAGAGACACCAATTAACCTACCATGCATGCCTTTAGACTGTGGGAGGAAACTGGAGTACCCGGAGTAAACCCACTCAGACACGGGGAGGACATGCACACTCCACACAGAAAGGACCAAGGTCGTTAGACTCTGGGATTCAGCCCACGATCTTCTTGTTGTAAGGCAAGGGACCTGGTTTAATTTAAAAGACGTTTTAAACGTTAACCATCAATTTCAAGATAATATGTTATAAGCAACAAACGTTGGTACACAGTAACAAATTTAAGATAATTTATAACTGCACTGTAAAAGGGGATTTGTCACTTAATTATGTCACTTTGTTTCATTTTGCTCAATAAGAATGAGCAGTTTTTCATGAATTACAAAGTTTAAAATAAATGCCAGTGGAGTTTAGAAGCATTAGATGTGTACTTGTGTGTCGGAGTGGGAGGGGGGCTCGCAAAAATATTTTTATCTTCAAAATATTTTGCAGATAATCTTGCAGAAAAATCCGGTCTAACGACATACTCTGGTTTCCTAAACTGAACATTGATTAAGTTCTATAGCTCTATAAACACACTAATTAATTATCCAGAATGAATGTGATGGCTTAGTGCTTAAGAAACTGGCCAATAAAGACTGTTCGAACATTGAGGGGAAGTTTATTTAACATTTGTTTGGATTGCAAGTCTCTATCAATTTTTAGGTTGTTCTGGACAAAAGCGTCTGATAAATGACTAAATTGAAATCTGGAAATGTGTGTATACTTCAAACGCAAACTGCAAATAACTATCATAAAGAAATTTTACAAACAAAATCCCATTTATTTCACTGGGAGGTTTTAAACACCCAGTGTCACTCTTGGATCATTTGAAATATCCCCTAATGTTTGTGAGCAGTGTATTTGCACAATTAGTTCCACAATTACAGACAGTAGTCTAAATTTTTTTCTTCATAGTTTATTTGTCATTTTTACTTTGTTGTCTAATGGTCAGGACCCACACAAGACCAGCACAGATCAGGTACTATTTGGGTGGTGGATCATTCTCAGCACTGCACTCACACTGCTCCTGGTAAATGTAAAGTCAGAGACGGTAAATCATTGGTTGCTGCACAGTTTGTGTTTTTCATCCTCTATTCCTACATCACTGCTCACAGGATGCTGGTGGCTGGACATTTTTGGTCGGTGGACTATTTTCAGTCTAGCATTGACACTCGGGTGTTTAAAACCTCCCACTGAAATAAATATAATTTTGTTTCTGAAATGTTTGCGAGCAGAATATATGATAAGTGGAACTGATAAAACAGACAGAAACTACTAATTTATCTAATAAAGTGACCAGGGAGTGTATTAGTATTATTACTTATTTTATATATGGTATGTACGTTTTATATATGTTATACTATATTTTATATATGTTATTCTAATTTTTAGTATTAATACTGTTGTTAGTTTTATTAGTAGTAGTTATATTCCTCCTGCTTTTGTTAATACACTGCTCACAAAAAACAGTGGAGATTTAATTATAGATTTTTGTGAGTAGTATATTATTATATTATAAACATATTATTATTATTATTATTATTATTATTATTATTATTATTATACTGCTCACCATTTTTGTGAGCAGTGTAGTTGTAGAGGTAAACTTTGTTGTATTTGATGTTATCAAGGATAAAATCAGCAATTCTAACCCACACACACACACACACACACACACTGAGACCTCTGTAGAGCTGGACCAGTTCATCATGTGTGCAGACATGTCCTTTTTTGGGCTTAAAGGGACGTGTTTTTTCCCCAGAGCCTTTGAGCCATTCTGTCTCATTGGCTTCCCCTCATCTCTGTCCTCAGCTGGTCCACTAAAAATAGTCGGGCTAATCTAATCGTGTGATGATATATGGAAACACTGATGATATCCAGAGTGAAATCAGTACAGTGTGAACAGTAAGATGTGATAACAGAATGGATGGAGCTTTACTTCCCCCTTCTGTAAGCAACGGAATCTGAGCAACCTGATCAGGACCTGCTGAGAGACACGATGAGATCAGCACAGATTTCACGCTCACTCTCAGTAATACGCAGTTTAACTGCTGGAGATGAAGGTTTAAAGGGAAGGGGGGGGGCGGGTAGGATGAAGCAGAATCTCTCCACTGCAAGGTCACACGCATGACAAGGCAAATTCACCTGCATCTTAATAATAAGAAGATCAAGATAAAGAAAAGATCAAAAAAATTATTTTATATACTGGAAAAACAAGCAGTAATAATACTACAACTAATAATAATAATAATTATTATTATTATTATTATAATAATCATATTGATAATAATTAATTGCAAATATCCAGTGATCCAGTGAACCACAGTGAGAGCCATTATCCACAAATGGCGACACAGTGGTGAACCTTCCCAGGAGTGACTGACCGGCCAAAATTACCACAAGAACGCAGCGATGACTCACCCAAGAGGTCACAAAAGACCCCACCACAACGTCCAAAGAACCACAGGCCTCACTTGCCTCAGATAAGGTCAGAGTTCATGCCTCAACCATCAGAAAGAGACTGGGCAAAAATGGCCTGCATGGCAAAGTTCCAAGAAGAAAACCACTGCTAAGCAAAAAGAACATTAAAGCTCATCTCAATTTTTCATTTATCCATTTGTTCGTGACCTCAAGCTGAAACGAGCTTGGGCTCTGCAGCAGGACAATGATCCAAAACACACCAGCAAGTCCACCTCTCAATGGCTGAAGAAAAACAAAATAAAAACTTTGAAGTGGCCTAGTCAAAGTCCTGACCTGAATCCTATTGAGATGCTGTGGTATGACCTTAAAAAGGCGGTCAACCCTCTAATGTGACTGATTTAGAACAATTCTGCAAAGATTAATGGGCCAAAATTCCTCCAGAACACTGTAAAAGACTCAAATCATTTGCAAGTTATCGCAAACGCTTGGTTGCGGTTGTGGCTGCTATGGGTGGCCCACCCAGTTATTAGGCTTAGGGGGCAATTACTTTTTCACACAGGGACTTGTAGGTTTGGATTTTTTTCTCCCTTAATAATAAACATCTTCAAACATCTGCATTTTGTGTTTACTTGTGTTGTCTTTGACTGCTATTTAAATTGGTTTGATGTTCTGAAACACTTGTGTGACAAACATACAAAAAACAGGAAATGAGGAAGGGGGAAAACACTTTTTCACACTACTGTAACTGCACTGCCTGACAGTCACAGTCTGGAAATAAAGCTGGAATATTTGAAAACAGTAGTGCATCATTACAGTGAGAACAAGGCATACAATGAAGTTGGGTAATTTTCCCCTTCAGTCAAAGTGCCCCAAATTTGGCAACCTTTTCTTCTCAGACGTGTGATTTGAAAACCAAAAGCAACAACACATTACTGCCACACTGTGACATCCTTCTACCACATTTCATATGTTCAGCACACACACCAGAGTCTGCCCAACATCTTAAGATCTAGTTTTAAAATAAAGAACAGTGCAGAATTACTGTTTACGTTTTGGTGGACACTGCACTTATAGATATACAGTTACAAAGTTACAGTTACAGTCCATTTATATCTCTACATGGGGGTGGTCCCCATAGAGTCCCTACTGCTAAAAGGTAATACAGAACAGGGATTGTGAAAGCTTGGTGGTTAAGGTACAGTGTTATGACCCAAAGGGTCCAGTAAGCCCACCTTTATCAACTTACAAATAAAGTGTCCTGGAAGAAGGACTTTAACCACAGCTGTTTGGATTACAAGGGCTGAATATATAGTCCAACATTTTAATAAGCATTTCACTGCACGTTGTACAGTATATGTCTCTGCCTGTAGGAAATACAATTCTGGAATATTGTGCTTGCTGTTCTTCATAGGACTAGAAAAAATAGGAGACCAAATCTGTGTAGGAAGTGAGGATTTCATTCAAATACAAAACCTTCATTTCAAGCTTAATTCAGATTGATAAACCGGGTACTAGGTGCAGATTTACTCTCTTAAAGTCTTAAAAAGTTTCATGACTCAGCACCATGGCTAGCACTGGTGTGTAAACCCTAGCTGTTTTTTTTTTTTCAAATCAGTGAAGTCAGGATTGTTTTGACTCCTTCAGTCATGTCACTCCTTGTCAGTTCCTCATGTGTTTGTTCAGTGTGAGCTCACAGTCCTGTAGCAAACAGAACACTGATGTGCTGAAATCTGTTTTAGGTTAATAATGTTGGTATCATAAAACAGTGAGCATGCACTGTACATGTATAAAACCATTACTGTGACATCCGTCCTTTCTGACCCTGAGTGTCCCACAACGGAGCATTGTTACACAAAACCACTCTACCCACCACATCGCTTGAATCCAATTGGACACTGACTTTACATTACTGACGTAGCTTGTTTACAATCTTCCAAGTCAAATCTCATTCTTTTCCTCAGCTTTAATCTGTGCACTGTATCTCATACACACAGCCCACATTGACATTATGTAACCCTTTTACCATGTGATAGATGGAAAGATGGAGGGATGGAGGCCTGAAGTCGTGGGCTTGTGTGTGTGTGTGTGTGTTGGGGGGTATATCTGAGGTAAACAATGTAAACAAGTCAGGCTTGAATGCTCAAATGTGACAGATCTTACTGCACAGTTCCCCTTGCACTCAGCGTGTCTTCTTTGCTATAAAGTGCACCCTAGTGGTGAATATGGAAGTTTCTTTTAAAGACGTTCTTTCCCCGAGTTAGTGGGAAATTGCAAACAATTGTTTATGTGTTTTTTGAACCGTTATTACAATTACATTGTAATTGTACACCATTTGACATTACTATTCATTGACAGTTAGTATTCATGTACAAAAAACAATGCCCTGGGACATCACGTAGCAATTTACTGTATCGCTTATATACCTGCATTTTAATCAAGTGTAAGTATAAAAGTACACACCAATTAATGTGTTCAAACTACAAAAAAACGTTTTTTCCCTCATTTTTTAAAACTTTTATTGAGGGCACGAAGTACACATACATGACACTGAGGGTGCATAATGGTTGTACTAAACTACATGAATTATCTTCAGATATCACATTATAACTGCAAAAAAATATAACATTTATATAGGCTACATGAGAAACCAAAATATACGAAAACCCTTGTAATTAACTGCAATTAATTTACATTTAATAACTCATATCTAGACATGACCATATTCAGTAATGTATTATATCTTGATATTTAACTCAAACAATAGATATAATCGACTGACATTGACATTGCATTTTAGAACAGCAGCTTCACTCCTTTTAAACAATCAACTCCAGTACTTGCACTGGTTCTTAAAAAGACTCTTCTAACCTTCTAACTTGGTAGTTTCCAGATAATGAAAACCTGGTTTCAATTGCACAAAAAGAGTGATTAGCATTAAGCTGATGGTACATTTGGAATAGGGGATAAGAGGCACACACATAAATGCTGAAAATCTAAACAGTTACTCATACTTAAGTGCAAAAAGAAGAGATACCTGCATTCTCTCAGCGGATGCAGTCTGATGTCTGATGAAGGGGTTTTCCATGACAATCATTTGCCAAGACTTCTAGGTCAAGAGCTTCTAGGTGTTTAAGGACTAACTCAGAAGATGTTGGTAGGCAACCTCATTAAATGCCTGTGGCCTGTGTACACTGTGGCTTAGTAGAAGTAAGCCCACACATACACCAAGTATATTTAAGTCAATGCCCTAGACTTGGGACTGTACTTAATGTTTGGGTGATTTTGTGCTCTGTTAATCTATTTTCTAAAAAAATACATTTTGAAAAGGTGGTGGCAAAATCACCTTTATAAATATTATGGAGACACTCTTGATGCTCTGGGGAACTTTCAGTGCAGCAGACATTTTAGAGGTTTCTCCAGATCTGTGTTTCTACACAATTTGTCTCTGAGCTGTACAGACAGTTCTTCCTTGTCATGACTTGATTATTGCTCTGATATCAATTGTGAGCCTTGAGACACCTAGACATGTATGTTTCTTTCCAGATTCCAATCAACTGAATTTACCTCAAGTGGACCCCAATAAACATCTCAAATATGATCAAGAGAAATAAGAAACCCTATAGGAAGGATATATTTTAGTTGTCATAACAAAGAGTCTAAATAGTTTTTCCTTTTTAACAGATTTGCTAGAAATCTAAAATTCGGATTTTCTTTATGAGGTATTGATTGCAGATTGATATGGGAAAACGTTGTTTTTAAATTTAGCCTCAACAAAATGTGAAAAAAGTGAAAGTGATAGGACTTTCCAAATGCATTGTACATTTCCCTAACACAGGCAATACATGTGTATTCAGTTATGGTAAATAACAGTATCAGTCACAATAGTTTAAAAATTTTTTTACTACTAATCTGTGAACTATTTTATTTAATTTCAGCATACCTTCTGCCAATTTAATGCACCACAATACTCACATCTTTTGCTTTTTGTGTGTGCTTATAAATGTGTGAATTTGTATAAATTGCCTCCAAAATCTGCATAGATTATATATTTTGCTTGTTGACTGGCTGAGTTAGACATTTATTGGACATTTATTTTAAAACGTGCTTGGATGCATCAGTTTCAATACAATCTACCAGTTCCTGTGCTCATACTAATCAAAAATGTACTGATAACAGAAACATTATCCTAATGTATATTGCAGGGTCTGTTGTGACTCTCATTAGCTGTAAGATTCACTCTTCGGTGAAAGTTATTCAATTGTTTACTGCAGTAACAGATTTATGTAAGGAAATACTTGAGGTCTTCTGAAAACTCGAAGACTCTGGAAAGAACCTGGTGAACCTGCACAGTTCTTTTGCAAAGTGGCTTGAAAAATGTAACTCTGTTAGTTACATCATGCTGCTTTGATTTATCAGATTTTCAAAGGCTAATTGCAAGTCTCTTTTTATCCTTCTTAATTGATAGATGGCGTTTATTAGCTAGCAAACCGATATTTATATCCTGTGCAGCCTTGCTTGATTTAGTCACTTTGAAGTCTGGTTTTTCATTAATAATTTGGTAGAAGGGAGTACAAGAACAAAACCACAAATCATATGCTGGATATTTTATATCATGCTCATTTTCTTGCTTAATCGGATATATTGTAGAAAACTTACAATATGCAACGGAATTTGCATGTTCTATAATGTCACTGATCCAGTTAGTTTCAAAGGTCTGATGATGTTCTGGTTAAGGATGTGTGAAAGTCCAGCAGGTTCTCTTTCAAAGATCAAAAAAACCCCATTTCTTTCTAGACTTTGTTTTAGGAGGACAGGGCATCATATGATGCTGATAAACTGACGTGTTGTTTTACAACAGGCTTGAAAGATTCTTAGTGCGCTTTGTCTATACATTTTATATTGTGAACCTGTTATCACAGATTGTGGATGAACTAAAAGGGGCCAATTTTAAAGTCAAAATAAAATTTTGAATGGTTATTTTTCCAGAAAGAAAGGATATGGGCTAGTGATAGTATTTCAGCTGCTGAAATGTTTAGTTCCCAAAGATGAAAAATCTGTCAGCAGGATTTAGGACCTCAGAAAACAACACTTCTTTGAAATGAACAATAACCAGAAGGTTGCGTAATGTTAGTTTTGAGTTTAAAAGCCAGCTTAAATATAACATAAAGGGTTGTTTCCCACATTGGAATAGTTATTTTCCAAAGAGGAACATGTTATTTACATGTTATTTTTTAATGTTGCTGCTCACAACGTCTACCACCATGTTTGTGTTCCATCTGCTTTAATATCTCACTTCCATGGGTCCATGATTTCTTGGTGGAAGTGTTCTCCATGTTCTGCACTCATAGCTTCACGATTTGAGGGGAAGTAGATTAGGTGCCTATCAAGAAAATTTTGCTCACAGTTTAAAAAAAATAGTACATTTAAAATTAAAAGGTTACAATTTTTATCCGTGAAGTTGCCAAGAAAGTCTGTAATCACATCAGAAATATCAGACCAAACATCCTTTTCTATGGTTTCCATATTATTAAAGAATACTCTGTCTTTAATTAGGAGCCTAACTTAAGGCCATCAGCATGCCAGCTTTCAACTTCTCAGGTGAAAGAGCAGAAAATTTGGTACACAGGTACTTGAAGCACTCACCATCTTGATCCAAAAACAAACCAAGTCTCAAATTTATATGTATTGTGGGGAGCAACAATTTCTTATGCTTAATGAGATAATTCTTATCTCAAATTTCTCTCTAGTGGACCATTCTTTCCTTGTATAATGTTCTGCTGTAATGCTGTTGTCCCAAAGGCACAAGAAGCAAGGGCATTTTGTGTAACTACTTTGTTGTCCTTTAAGTATTGATATAACCTTCAGGTTGCCTCATAACAATAAGCAATGATGATCATATTTTATTTTTTGGAGAATGGTTGTAGGGCTCATAAGTTTATTTACCTAGTAAGCAATAGCAATGGAACCTAATTTGTTGCCATTCTGAAGCAACACACACTTTTGTACTCTTTGAACTGCCAATAAAAAGCGTCCATTTGTCAGCTACATAGCTATCACATCCCATTGACTCTAAGTCCTTTTAGTATACAAGCTTTTTGTCTGCATGGAAATATTACAGAAGAACTATGTCTCTGTGCATGTGCATGGGCACATGCACGTAACACTGTAATGATACATAAATGTGGTACTGGGAGCCATCAGGGGTTTTTTTTCTTTTTGCCTTGCACCCACTAGCCTTGAACTCTGCAGATTACTGCCAGATCCAAATCTCGTACCAAGTCGGCTGGGGTAAACTAAAAATATTAATTGTTAGAGTCTTTCGAAAAATTGGAATAACAGAATTAATCGTCATCTGAACTCAAGACAGGTGCAGTGAGCAACCGGTCTTACAGCTATGTAGAGATTTTGTCGTTTTGTTTATGCCTTAATAATTACTATACAGAAGTAGCAGTCATCAACTTGATTTTGAGGCCATCAACACATTATTGGAACTTCAAAGCTGAGACTTTAACCATTAGTCCACAGACTCAGGTTTTTAACACATGTCCTGCACACTTTATGTGGTGCCCAAGGTTTGACCTGGTCACCCAGTTTAACCCCAAAATATGCATAATGAGCTTTTCGCTTATCGGTCAGATATATCTGTCCTTCATTAGGGTTTTGTAAAACAGCCAGAAATACAACAAAATAGATCAGGATCACTCCGGAACCCTCCACAAACTATTCATGTGTTGAATTATATATTCAACAAAAACAGATTTAACAGAGTTAAATTTGCTACAACTTCTAAGCCTCTTGAAAGACGGAAGCCGTCGGTTTCATGCTACTTATATAACTACTTAATGCTATACAACAGCAGTTTAAAACTGTTCATCATGTTATCTTGTATTCATAAAAATTGAAAAAGCGACAACATGATCCTTTCTATAAAAAAGCCAGTTCACCCACAAGACTTACACATTACAAGGGAAGCAAAGAAAAGACTCATCTCATACTGTTACTGTATTTGTAATTTCTGCAAATGTACTGAACAATTATTTCCTATTGATACCATTAAAAGCTTAGTATTGTGTATTTTTGGGGTTTGCACATTTTTGACAAGGAACATACACACGCATTTTTATTTTATCTTAAGCCTGACTTTTTTCATTGCTTGTTCCTCGGATGTCCCTACTCAAGAATCTACTGAGGAGGGATGAAAGAAAATTGAAATAAATCTTTATTTTCCAGCACTTTTCAATTTCTCGAGGACTATGTGGAATCAATACAAGGAAGGAGGAAGAAATAAAAATACCTTTTTATTTAAAAATAAAAT
>JAVSBV010120577.1:0-19267 GCA_033117975.1 Parotocinclus spilosoma | reverse complement strand
TGAAAAATAAATTTGCAAACAAGTTTTTCGAAACGATCTACAACACAATGTATAGGTACTCAGCATGTGAAGCATAAAACTGTAAAAAACAAGTTCTTACTAAAATCCAGTCAACATTTGAAGAACTTATCCAGTGTGATCTGACCTGCTTTTGCTGTGGCTAAGTGACAACTTGTGGCTTCTTTTTTGTAGTAAATTGAAATGTTAGGCAAAGACCTGTAGGTGGCAGTAGAGGGTGGGGAGAAACTCAGGAGTTTTCGGGTAGTGATGCCAGAGACGAAGAGTTTCTTCACAGATATTAAATACTGTACACGTTTTTTGATCTGACATTACACATATATAATAGGATTTGTTTCGGTACTTTAGTCGGAATCGACTGTATATGTTACAGCTAGAGCTAGCGTAGAACCAGGCACAAGCCAGGAGTCTCTTTTGTCTTTTTTTTACCAATGAAGAAGTTTCTATTAAAAGCAAAGACGATTTGAAAGGTTCCTGTATGCTGCCATTTATAGTTCTTAGAAAAAAAGAAAATTGGAAGTCGCAGTCTTATGAAATCAGAAATGGCGAGTAAATTGTAATTGGTGCATTCTATTAAACATATGTTACTCTTTTATAATTTGCTATATATTTAATTTGCACAAAGTTTCTAAATAAAAGAAGTATCATATCAGAAAAAATTGGGATGGTATAGACATTGTGGACGTTGTGTGCTTCGTATGAAAACGGCCATCCAGACTATTATCAACTACAAGTCCAAAAGCCAGGGTCTGTCATAGTATGGTTTTGGGTCAGTGCCCTTGGTAAAGATTAAATTCAGTTCAGTTTAAACATTTCAATAATTTTCTCATACATTTGTTGAACACTGGAGATATTTTTTAACCCATATTTGCTCATCAGACAGCTTTTGTACCAAACCTGGGTTATAATCACCTGTTGTAATTCACACCATTGTTTAGTTTTTTATTTATTTATTACTAAGCCTAAATTGCACCTACCCCAACAATCTTTTGGAATGTGTTGCAGTCCTGAAATGCAGGAATCAATGTTTATTAATAAATAAAACATAAAATATCTTGGATTAATGCTGTCTTCAATTAAATATTCAGTAGATGTAAGAAATGCTGGCCTTCTACTGCAAATCAAAAAACATTTTTAAAGAAGTATCAATATCGGGATATAAAATTTTGCACATATTTAAGTCATATTGCACAGCCCTAATACAGGCTACTGTATTTATCATTTGTCATATGGTTGGCTGCTATCACTAACCTTCGTAGGACCCATGCTAACTTGTTTTAAAAAAAATATTGTACTGCTGTAGAAATTATGAAAAACCCTAGAAACACGGAGGAGTTCCGCAGTGAGAACTATGGTGAGACTTGTGATCCGGTGTCTCGGCTGAAATGGGTTGCCTGTCCTGACTCATACAAGTTTAAGCAACTGTGCTGAGTTTTGAGACAAATCAAAATGACAAAACAAAAGAATTTGACAAGTTCCAGGCTGGTTTAGTGCTGACGAATGACTGTATATTTTCTTTTTGTAGGAAAGTGCGTGTGAAAGACACTCATGAAGCGTCAGTCAATCTTAAGGATGATGGTAAGATTATATTTTAGGGAAAGTGCAAGTCTATTCATAAAGTATCAGTTCTGTTTGTGTGATTTGGGTTATAGACTACCAATAATGCTTTAACTAAATACACTAATAAAAACAATTCTCTTTATTTTTCAGATATTCCTGTGGAAGAAAGACAAGAGATTGAACTCCTAGAACAAGTTTTGAAAAAGGCACTTAAAGTTCGCAGCAGCTCTTTAGTTTCGAGCAGTCAGAGCACAGGTTGCCATGGAAAACCCCAGTCAAATGACAATGTCACTAAAGCACCTGTTAATGACACTGTCCAAGTTCCATATAAAAGAAAACCACAAAAATCCCCCATCTCATGTAAAGTTAAAGGGAACCATCAGCAAGGAGCAGCTTCTAAAAGTGTTACAGGCTACCAAAATCTTCTATCAGAGCATGGGTTCAAGAGACTGACATCTGATCAGACCACTATGAATTGTAAGAAGTTGACCAAGAAAGTTCAACCAGCACACACACATGCAGTAGATCCGCAAAAGAAGCCTTGCCAGAGAGCCGTTCATCCCAAAGAATTAGATAGAGAAATGATGTCCCTTGGGCTACGTGTGAAAGAAGGAACATATCCTTTAGAGAAAGAATTAAAAGCAGAAAGTGAAGCATCCTGTTCAGAAGAGAAGTGGTAATGGAAAGATATGCTGTTTACTAATGGCCACAGCTTGTAGTTTGACTGCATTGAAACTTGTTTGGTGTTTGTGTTACAGCGTTCCCTCTCCTTTGTTACCAAGCTGGCGGAAAGAACGATCTGAAAAGAACTGGTCAGTGTGTATTCTGAAATCAGTAAGAGGATGCAAAAATATTTAACAATTATTAATGACAATGCTCTATTAAATCGAAAAATCTAATAATATAACTTATATACTTACACTGATATAACATCTTTACATTAATGTTCACCTTATCTTGAAATAACTGATAACTATTTATTCAATGTACAGTATACAGCAACAATTGTGCAATATTGGATGTGCAATATATTTATATCTCATTTTATACCCATTACATTCTATACTTTTAAACTTCACACTGCTATTTCTTTTATTATTGATTTTTTGTGCCATTTTTGTGAAACTTTATTTTGTATTGTTTGTTTAAAGTATGTCTTTTTAAACTATGTCTTAGTATTGTCCTATTTGTCTTGCTATAGGAGTTTTAGAGAACTGTAATCTTGTTAGCTATGCACTACTGTGTGTTGTCTAAATGACAATAAAAGTTATTTTGACTTTAACTGTCCTGCAAAGCTAATCCGTTACTCACAATTATAGAGAGTTTAATGAGGTTTGATATAATATTGTTTTTTATTAGTGATGCTCATGCCTCAAAGGATTTAGGCTGCCATTAAAACCCAAGAAGGAACCAAAAATGACATGTGGGTTCCATTAAACGTCTGCATTATGTGTACAACAGGACGTTGACCGGACATTACCAAAGTCACATAATAGCTGGGATATTTGCACATAGTGTTTTTAATTTTCTTTTATATTTTCATTTTATATGATTTTGAATATTATATTTTGATTGAATACAAATTAAAACAGTATGACAATCTCATATTCAGTACAGTACTGAGCAATACAGTAATTCTTATCTTTGTGTCTTTTATACAATTTTATAAAACAATTTAAAAAATAACAAAAATGAAAGCCTTCATGATTCTCTGTCTGCAGGTGGGGCATGGGTTTGCTCATGCAAATTTTGTGTTATTCAAATGTGAATTAGATTTACAGTGTATAAAACATTTTTATATCCTAATGTAATTCTTACAGCCAGCAGACATTGATCAGATGGCCATTAAACATCAAACATCTGTACTGTTATTTCTCTGGTTGAATATGGCACAGTTTGTTCTTGCACTTGATCTGAACAAATTTTGCCTTTGATTAAACCAATGTAATGTTACTTGTTTGAGGTATGCATCACAAAACCAACATGTTCAGCTATTAAACAAAAACATTTTGTTTTAAAACTAGAGTTAAATCTATTACAATCGATTCCGGTTAATGGGACCACATCTGGACATGATCGTTTTGGTCCTAATAACCGACTGGTCCGATTAAACGAACATGCTCTATGTTACAAGACGGGACGTGCTATGTAACATATTAAATGTTTATTAAACCTTTATTGTGCGATTTACACGTATAGCGAACGTACAAACATAACAAAACTTTGTTCATTGAAAAATACATTTGCTAACAAGTTTTTACTCAGCATGCGAAGCATAATACTGTAAAAAACAAGTTCTTACTAAATTCCAGTCAATGTTTGAAAAACTTAACCAGTGTGATTTGACGTGCTTTTGCTGTGGCTAAGTGGCAACTTGTGCCTACTTTTTTGTAGTAAATGGAAATGTTAGGCAAAGACCTGTAGGTGGCCATAGAGGGCTGGGGAGAAACTCAGGAGTTTCTAATAATGCCAGTTCAGGAGGTAATAATGCCTGAGACGAAGAGTTTCTTCACGGATATTACATACTGTACATGTTCTTTGGTCCGATTAAGCAGAAATCTGGTCCATATAAGCAAACCTTACACATATATAATAGGATTTGTTTCAGTACTTTAGGATTTGGTCCGAATAATCGGCTGGTCCCATTAACCGGTGGTTCTATTAACCGGAATCGACTGCGTTTGTTTGCTTTCTGTATGAACATCCTCCAAATGTGGTGATGCCAGTGTGTTTTTTACCTGGGACTTAAAAAACCTCACTTTAAAAACAATTCCATCTAAATAGATGCATCTTGTTAACTGGATGTTTATTCTGCTTTTTAACTGATTTGGCTCCATCACCAGGCTGTGGAAAAAAGTTCTGTCCAGAGACTCCAAGCCTGTACCAGAAAGGGAGCAATTTAAGAAGAGACTTCTCAACACCGTATCCTTAAACAGAATAATGCTTTTGTTTTCACTTTGTTGACTTAAAATCATACCGAATCATGCTAACATTATTAATCAGATAAATTGTACTGTGGCCACTCTTTGGTTAGCTTTTTTGATTAGAAAAATCTTGACTAGATCATTTTGTCCACTGTATATTAAGTTCAGCTTCCATCAACCCCCATTTTTTTGTAACAGTTGTTCCTCCAATATCATGTTGTGACTCCTTGATAATTATCTCTGCCAGTTCCCCCCTGAATGGCCTTCTGGCCACATGGCAGCCGTGGAAGCAGAGCTAGATGTCCTCACAAAGCTGGGACATGACCTGATTCACCGCTACAATGCTGAGCTTCAGAACTACCGGCTGGGCAGCAATCCAGGTAGCAGACTGACCATCCAAACAAGCTGAGAGAGTGAGATCTAAATAAAGGGAGACAGCAAGAGTTTGTGGCAGAAGGCTGTAGGAGGAGAGACTAAGAGATGAGCAGCAACACCAGAGTTAGTAACGTGCAGTGCAGCTAAAGGGTTCTAGCAGCTAATTTATCAAAGAATTCAAATAATGTTCAGCCTTGTATTTTGCTGACCTGACTAATGACAGGATGGACGTACTGTCCAAGGTTCTAAGAAAATATGGAACATTATTGTAGTGCTCTAAATTACTTTGTCCTTTCTGTGTGCTTTTAGATATGTCAGCAGAAAGGAAGTATGAATCCCAGCTTATGATGGCCAACCTGGAAAAAAAGATGCATGAAATCATTAAGCATGGCAAGCACCTTCAAAAAGGTATTTAAAGACAGCACACGGGTCAGTGATAAGAAAGAAAGAAAATACTCTACCAGCACTTTTGATTTGAGTTTAGAGCCAGTTACATTTAAATAAAACTTATGGTAAAACTGCAGTAACATACAGCATTTAGCAAAAATATGTCTTTATTACAAATCCAATGAATAGTGCATTTTGGAAATCCAGGAGCAGTTATTGATTCACTTAATACGCTGTATTCATATACATATTCACAGTGTGGGTACATTTAATCACATCCACTTATCCTACTGAAGCACTAATTACAGACTGTTTTTCTATCTTTTAGCCCCCTTTTACTCAGGCAGCACAGTGGCTCGGTGGGTAGCACTGCTGCCTCACAATAAGAAGGTCCCGGGTTTAATCCCAGGGTGGAGTGACCTGAGACCTTTCTGTGTGGAGTCTGCATGTCCTCCCCGTGCCTGCTTGGGTTTACTCCGGGTACTCCGGTTTCCTCCCACAGTCCAAAGACATGTGTGTTAGGTGAATTGGGGTCTCTAAATTGCCATTGACTTGTGTATGTATGACTGGTCTTGGAATGAACTTGTGTTTGGGTCTAACCTTGTGCGTGTCGCTGGATGGCCACTGATGCCGATAAGTGACGTTAAAGAAGCCAAATAAATAAATAGCCCCCTTTACTCCATTAATGGTCAGTTCCCCAACAGATCAGGTATCATTTGGGTGGTGGACCTTTCTCAGCATTGCAGTTACACTAATGTGGTGGTAGTGGTGTGTTATTGTGTGTTTTGCTGGTATGATTGGAGCAGACACAGCAGTGCTGCTGGAGCAGCAACTGTGTTCACTACCTTATTGCACCTTCCTTATATCTACCTTATTGTTCCACCCTGAAGATGTAAAGTCACATTACACAGTAGCACATCTGTTGTTACACAGTTTGTGTTGGTCATCTTTGAATCCTACATCAGTGCTAAAAGGATGCTGATGGCTGGATATTACTATTTTTAGTCCAGCAAGTGACACTAATGTGTTTAAAAACTCAAGCAGCACTGCTGTGTCGGATCCGCCCATAGCCCATACCACATCATATAACATCACGTTAGTGTTACTGTAGGGCTGGCAGTGATCCACCACCAAATAGTACCTGATCTGTGCTGGTCCTGTGAGGTCCCATTCATTAGAGAGCAGAATAAAGGGGACTGACCAGGTTTGTAGAGTACAGTGATTGTAGAATCAGGGATGTGTACCCAATAGGTGTGCATATAGTACAGTAACTCCCTAACAGGCAGTCAGGAGGGCCAATCACATTGGTCTATGTTACCCTGACATTATTAAAAGTAGGTGCAAAGTCAAATTTATTTATATAGCGCTTTTTGCAATGGTGCGACCAATCCCAAATCGAACAAGTCTAGGGTGACAGTGGCAAGGAAAAACTCCCTAAATAAGGCAGGAAGAAACCATGGAAGGACCAAGACTCAAAAAAAGACCCATCCTCCTTGGGTGGCTCAGATGTTCATTGAAATAATTCAGTTGTATGAGTAGTAGCAAAATTAAGTAAATAATACAATTTAAAATCAATAATAAAATTTAAATTGGCAATAAAATATTAAAATAAATAACTAAATTGAGTCCTCAATAGAGTTAAATGAGTCCTTATGAAGTTATTGTTATTGTAGGTAGATGGTCTCCTAATAACTAAATGATACTGCACTCGGATGGGACTGGTTATTATTAATGAAGACCAGTAGAGTGATGCTGAGGTGGAGGAACATCTAAGTGTGTGGTGCTGGAACTGGTACCAGAACATCACCTTGGAGAGAAATAAGAAAAAGTAGTTACCGTACTTATGGGTTAGGAGCACAGAGTCTATTATCAATCGCTGATGCCATGTGCAACGTGAAACTCCGGCAGCACTACCTATAGCAGCATAGCAAGAGCCAACCTGAGCCATGTGTCATAGTCTAAATCTAACTAAAAACCTGAGTAAATAAAACTAGCCTAGACTTTGGAGAGTGCCTTAATCTCGAACTAAAGTAGGAAGTTTATTCCATAGCTGAGGGGCCAAGTATGAGAAAGCTTTTCCCCCTGCAGTGACTTTATTATTTTATTTTAAGAACTGAAAGAAGTCCTGCACCATGTGAGCGAGGTAGACGAGCTGAATTGTAAGACTAAGAGTTTATTTAGATAATGTGGGGCCCGACCATGTAGAGCTTTATACGTTACAAGAAGTATTTTATAATCAATGTGAAATTTAACTGGTAACCAGTGTAGCGACGACAGAACTGGACATCAAAGTGAAGTGATATGTAGTAACAACATTGCAATTTCCATTTGGAAACAATCGACAAAGATGTCCTACTTACTGAATATTTGATATCCAACCATTTACTAGAACAAGGTAAATTGCAATTGCACCAAACATTCAGAACTGCAGCATTCTAGAAATGCATTAATCAAGTCTTAATCTTGTTTTTTTGTGTCCTTAGATTTGGAGAAGAAGCTAGCATGGAGTCATGAGTCACTGTGTCCATTGCAAAGCAGAAGTGACCCAGAGTTGCCATGTGTGCCCCCTTTGTTGGTGTACAGCAGCAAAAGTGAGCTGGAAGAGCTGTATGCTCTGAGACTGCACGTAGATCGGCTGCAGCTTGAGTTTCGCCTGCACCAGGTTCAATTCCACTCATAATCACAGCTTTCTACTCTACTCTTTTAGTAGCCCAACCTTACTGCAAGTATTGTTCTGGAATTGTTTCAGGAACATGTTACCCTAGCCTTTATTTATTATATACATGTGACTATCTCTTACAGCAAGTAGACCAATTCTTTAATACTAACTACAAAAATGCAGTCAGTTGTGGCTGGATGCTTATGGCTCTGGCCGGGTGCAGGTCCAAAATCCAGAAGGTTTTGGCTGGGTGCATGTTTGATACCTGTTTGATTCTGGTCAGCCATGGGTCCAAGACCTGGTCAGTTCTAGTTGGGCTCCAAAACTCAGACGATTCTGATCTGGCTCGGGTCCAAGTTGTGGTCAGTTGTGGAGGAGCGCAGGTCTGAGCACCGGTTAATTCTGGCCGGTTGTGTGTCATCTCAGATATAACGGTGTAAAAAATTGTGAAAACTCCCAAATTTTTCATTCTCTGTCACCAAAATTTGAAGGACAGTCTATGAAGAAAATCTTTGACTTACATGACTCATCATAACTTGGAAAATATTTACTCAACCGATTACTGGTACATATTTAGAGGTTTGATAGCCAAATGGGTATAAAATCTACAAGTCCGAATAATAAAAAGTTAGCCCAGTAGGGCAAATTTTAATAATTAAAAACAAACAAAAACAGGGTTTCTTACATGTACTTTGAATTTGAATTTACATTGCAGACAGTACAAACTCAAGATATTAAATTTTTTGTGGGTTGTTTTGTGGTCAGCTTTATTTCATTTGTTAATAAACATCCATTCCTACCAGAATTAGAATTTAGAATTTCTATCTATCTCTGTCCACTACATCGGGAGCTATGGCATTTAATGTATTGGACTATTGACCAGAAATGGGATTGTAAGTGTAAATGTAATTGCTTTCCATGCCTCAGAGTACACAGCATGATGACTGAGCTTGATGAGTGCTGAACCGCCTTTGTGATACAAATCCTGCTTTGTGTTTTATTATTTTGTATGTCATCCTTTAAGAGTTTAAAAGAGTACAAATCTGTATTGCTACATCAGTGTTACATTGGCCGGTTTTGGTAAGTAAAATGTATGTTTGAAAATTAATTATCACCACTGTTTCTTGTTTAAGAACTGTGGGTGTTCTGGTTTCCTCCCACACTAAAAATCCATGCATTATGTTATGTGATTAGGTAAATTGGATTGGTGTGTGTGTGTGTGTGTGTGTGTGTGTGTGTGTGTGTGTGCGCGTGTGTGTGTGTGTGTGACTATGATGTCACGTGAATAGCTGTAGGTGCTAAAAGCAACATTCAATAAAGAAACAAAATATCAGCAAGCTATTCTAGCTGTAAATAAAAATAAGCAACAGGCATGTACACTGAAATGTAAAGATTAATCTAAATTCCAATGAAGTGGACATTGTGTAAAACAGAATATGATAAGTTGCCAATCCTTTTCAACCTATATTAAATTAATTACACTACAAAGACAACATATTTAATGTTCGAACAGACTAAAAAACTTGAAAAAACTTGAGCTGGGATGAGACCACTGTATTAAATTATATATTTTTTTAACAACACTATGCGTTTGGGAACTGAGGACACTAACTGTTGAAGATTTTCAAATAATTGTAACTTGCAAATAATTTTGTTTTTATTTATGTTTTTCACAACATCCTAACATCATTGGAAGTGGGGTTGTATATATACTGCTCAGAAATGAAAATATCCCATAATGATATATCCCCTTTTTTTGTGAGTAGTGTATATTTTTATTCATTAAATAGGAAACAGGTTGTATTAACAGCAAAAAAAGGCTGAACCATCATTCGACTCAAATTGGCAACCCCATGTGGAATGCAAAAGAATCAGGCTAATGGAAACGTTTGCTTGGAGGTTCCTTTGTTTCAGTTACAGTCACGGCAGTAAATTAACCATACTAGACCAAAGCCTAAAATTATGGTTTGCCAGAACAGGTACAGATACCATCTCCAGGACCTCCTGTAGTATTTTATGGTGCATGCACGACCTTGCTTTGAGGCGACAGTGTTACCTTCTGAGCCACCGCGACGTCTGAAAATCCTAATGTAACATACAACAATGCTGCAACAACATTTTTTACCTTCAATTTAATCGTTTTGTACTAAATCGGTTACCAATAATATTGAGAATTATCAAACTATTAGAGTTGTTAAATGGGTTGGAAAATACCTTTTTAAAATAAGAATGCGCTTTTAAAAATTGCTGGTTTTGTCTCATTGTCGAACAAATAAGCGTAGACATATAACAAACTGTCATGTGACTGCATCCAGGATGTTCAGTATATGTCACTAAGCCACTTCAATTAGTTAATTTAAAGGATAATGCTGCAACCCTTTTTAACGTTATTTATTCTGTGTGTTCTTTGTGCAGACTATGCGTGATACACTCATGGAACTAATCCCTTGTAATTCCTCGACTGAGTGTCCCAGTGCTGCTGTGCTACGTGGTGTTTATTCAGTCCTCTGTGAAGGAGGTGCTCACTTTCCTAGCCTGATTGTGGACACAGAACCAGCTCAAACATGAAGAATGATTATATTAATGTGGGAGTGGGAGCCTAGCAGTTAAGGCACTGGACTATGGATCCGAGAGTCCAGGGTTCAAATCCTACCTCTGCCAAGCTTCCACTGTTGGGTCCTGAGCAAGGCACTTAACCCTCAATTGCTTGGATTGTAAGAGTGTATGACTTGTAAGTCGCTGTGGATAAGAGTGTCTGCTAAATGCTGTAAATGTAAACCACATAACATATAACTGGCCCTATTTGGGACGAGTGATGTAGTTTAAATCTGTGCTCATGAATCATTTTAGGTTATTTGAACCTTTTTAGGTCTGAATTTATTTGTAACATGCAGATGCTTGCTTAAATACCAGTTATCTACAGTGCTCAAGTCAAGAGCCTGCTGAATGAAGCAGAAAAGAAACTGCCTGCATTTCTGTACCGTTTGCAACCGCTGTCTCACTGTGGTTTTACCTCTGAAACATTTCTCAAATACTAATAATATGTGCACCGTCGTTTGCTTATAAGATAAATATGAATGACATCCTAAAACGTTATGTTATTGTGGGCTTATTTTATTGTATATGAAGGGTTAAAAGAGCTGCTGTAATAGGACAAGAAGAGGACACCATTTTAAATGAATGTTTCCCAGTGTCCCTTCCAAAAAAGTATATTGATAGTTTATCATTAAACATGTGACTTGTGTGTTGGAAGTAATGAACATTTGATCCCAAAAATTGGCCAATATCATCTGCTCATTTTTTAAATATCTTTTTAAAGATTGTACAGAATGTAAAAGTATATACAATTCCCATAATTTTCATTTTTTGGATTTATTTTTAAAGAATAAGTCAAATATGTTGGATTATTGCAAATTGAAATGATGTTCGCGATTAGTACACAGCCATGTGACATTTAACACGACTGCATTATGGCCCTTAAAATATGCCGTTGATCGGACATAACCACAGTGCACATAGTCTTTTTGTCCTACTGTAATGTCAATATAAAGAAAACCGTCTGTAAAAAAGCGTGTGCAATGCCTCTGAAAACATGAATCTATACAACATCTGAAATATACACTGTTACACACATCACTCCCTCAAGGAAATACACAACAGTTACTGATTCATTTTTATTTAGAATTTGTGCTCATATCAAAAGTATAAAATTGTATTCTTTTTTGCACTTCACAGTCATCAGATCCACCGTCGAACTGTTCAGTGAAAATGTGAAAATGTACAGAACAAGTGCATACCAATCAAAACAGTAGAAACAAAATAGAAACATACCTTGCTGGCTACACACATTCAAGTCCACTTGAAACAATCATTCCAGCACAGGCAGTGCAGGAATCACAGTATAAACACTTGAAACCTTTAAGCAGACTAAAAGGTTTTGGCAGAGAAAATTGTGACACCTAAAAGTATCAGTGTGCAACACGGACAGTAGCATAGTTCTAACTTATAAAAATGGTTTGTGCAAGGTAAATCAATGTTCATGGAAATAAATTACATAAACTATTGGTACACAAAACATCAAAGTAGGACAATTACTTTTGGAATTGGCCAGCTGTTTAAAGCCAAGATGTTGAAAGTGAAAGACGCTGTACCAGTCCTTAATTGCTTCCCATTTTTACCAGAAGATTTGAGCAGACTATGTTCATTTTGTGGGCTGTTACGCATCATTGTTTAACTCAACAGTATGACTCATGCTGTGTAATGTAATAAAAGCTTGACTTGTCACCAGTGTGGAGGTGCACAGTGTGAGCAGTCTTGTCCCTGGCTTTATTTCTAGTGATGAGTAGTTATTCATGCCAGACCCCTGCAGGGGAAAGTGAGAACCTGGACAGTCCAGACTGGGGCGACAGGTGGCACCGAATGCCCACAGCGAGGTTGTGGGTGGGTGCCTCCTCCAGCCCCCACCCACTCCTCTGCATGTTCAGTGACTCACCCAGAAAGGGGAAAAGCAAACAACAAATTAGCTAATTAATCCATATCTCTTGTCTTTGAGGCTATTTCATTTTGAAATGACCACAGTTGTACATATATATTATATAGTTTGATTAAAGATTTGCCAAATCAATGTGATCCATGGTGATAAGGTAGCGATACAAATATTCATATTCCTGGGGAGACTTAATTTCTTAATTTTAAATGGTGGATCAGCGTCAATAACTATTAATGAAAGGAACAAGGCTACATCAATAGTATTCAGACTGGGGCAATTTAGACTTACAGCCCCAAATCACAAATAAAAAAATTTCCTGTTTTGGAAAATGCAATCAAAAACACAGTGTGTTATATTTACTTTGACTATGATAATATTTCATGTTTTAGTCTGGTCAACTTCATTGCATTTGTTAATAAACATCCATTCCTGCATCCCAGGCCTACAACACAAAATAAGTTGGACAAGTTATGGCTAGTAATAGAAATAAATAAATATAAAACAAATGATGATTTGATTTCAAACAGGTGAATTTTACATTAGGGATTTACATATTTTGATTTGAGGAATGTGGAGAATTTTCAGTCCATAAAAGGCAAGGGCACAAAACTAACTGAAGACACATGAGCTCCGATCCCTTAGTACTGCATCAGGACCCGATATTTAACAATAGCTGATAGAACCACATTAGCAAAGGATTACAGTCAGAAAAGCCACTTAATTTTAATGTGCAATATAAGTTGACTTCTCTGGACTCTTTTGAGTGCCCTTGACAAAGGATATTTACACTTCTGTAATGGCTGCATTAGTGCAGAAAGGTACATTGAGGTTATATATCATAATCATTTCCAATGACGTCCATGTATTTTTTCGAAGACGATGCAAAACGAGTCAAGTCAGAAAAAGTTAGGACTGAAATTTGGAAATTTATCTAATCTTTACTTGGGGAACATTGTTTTAAAATATCAATTTCACACTTGTGTTGTGATCTTCTGGCCATCTTTGCTCATCAAAGACTCAGACCTTCAGGTTAACATAACTTGTGGATTAGACAAAATGGATGTTTATCAAAAGAGTAAAGATTAAAGAAACATGTAAAACCTGTTTGCAATTAATCAAATCAGAATAAACCTAATTCATGTCTATAGAATGTAGAAGGAAAGCGGTGTACACAGACTAAAACCAATCAGAACATGAAAACTCCTCACAGACAGGATGGGATAGAACCTGGGATCTCTGAAGCTGTCTGGAGATTGTGCTATTTCCCCCAGGGAAGACTTTAGAGCATTATTGAAGCACTCTTAGATGCGGCTTGATTCAAAGATGATGTCCCAAAGTATGTAAAAGATGTTGGTTTGGGGTTGTTGTGCAATGAAGTCAAAATAACTCCAAACCAAACTCATATGCAGTCATGTGCAGTAGCATTTAAAGGAACCGTGTGTCTGGTTCCTGACTTATGAAGTCTGAAATTGATTACGCAGATATGAAAAAGTACTGTGGAACCTCGGTTAGGGAATGCCTTCAATAGCGAACAATTCGGATAACAACCCAAAATTTGCCCCGGATAGCGAATGAAATTTCGAACAGCCAACAGCTACGTCACCTACACGTGACCAGCATCTCAGACCAAGCATCATTTGCGTTTGAAACACAGTTGCGATCGGTCGTTCGTTATCTTTATCTTTACGCATCCTACTTATTTAGTGTTTTTTGTGCTTTATTTTAATAATATAGCTCTCAATCAGCTTCTCATGGAGGGGGATTCACTCTCCAAGAAATAATTCCACCCCTTCCACCCCACATCTCCATCCACTCACGCCATCACATTGCAGTCAAAACGGTAAGTTTGCTTATGTTTACGAAATATTTTCTTATGTTCAAATGCTTTCTTTAATGCTTAATGTTTATTTTACTCCATTTGTACTGCTTTATAACTGTTCTCATTTTAAAAAAACATACCTATATAGCCTGTAACTTTCATATATTAGCGAGTCAACAGGGGCTGGGAACCAATTCTTTCTATTTCCTTTATTACTTATGGGGAAAATTGTTTCGGATATCGAACGTTTAGGATAGCGACCAACTTTTCAGAACAGATTGTGGTCGTTAACCGAGGTTCCACTGTAATCCTTTTATGTGTCAATATAATTCTTTTGACACTTCAGAATTAATCAACTTTGTGCAGATCCAAATTTCAATATAATAAAAGCTTAGGGTAATGCTTGTTGAGTGATGTAATCTAAATGACTATGGTGGATTAAGAAGTGTGTCAGTTTTATACAGTATTTAAAGACTAAAACAAGATAAAACTGTCAAATTATGCCATTTTTGTGAGATGTATTTGTTAAAACGTGAAAATGCATAATTTAGATCTTGAGAAACTTTCCCCATTCACAGGATGTCACCTTATGTTGTCCATCTTTGTTTTATTCTGTTCTATTGCTTTACTAACCTGGGAATGCATCTCATTATTGTCTTTAATTATATTTTTTATATTACTCTATTATAATTAATTTTGATGAAAGGATATTTTTGAAAAAGGATTTGATGATGCTTATCAGGCTGGTAAAAACAACAAGAATTTGGATTCCACCAATCCACAGGTTACCCTACCCCTACTCAACAAAGATCACTCCAAGAGGGTGAAGTCTGCAGAGTTACAAAGGAACCCAGGGTCATTTCTAAGCAGCTAAAGGCTTCTCTCACATTAGCTAATGGTAATTTTCATAAGTCTAATCTCAGGAGAACACTGACATACAATAGTATGCATGACAGGAAAAAACAAAGCTCTCCGAAAATAACATTGATGCATTTCTGCAGTTTGCAAAGGATCACATGGACAAGCCAGAAGGTTACTGAAAATTTGGTTTAAATGAAAAGGATTTCAGCATACGAACCCGATCCCATCTGTAAAACATGTTGTTTAGTATTTTGGCCTGTTTTCTGCATTTGGGCCAGGACAGCTTGCCATCACTGATGGAACAGCGAATTGTGAATAGTAATTCTCAAAAACAAAAAACATGTCAGGACATCTGTCCGTAAACTGAATCTCAATAGATTGTGTCATACAAGAAGATAACAACCCTGTATAAAGGAATGGGCTAACATTCCTCCACTCTAGTGTACAGGACTGATCAGTTACCAGAAACAAATTTGTTTTATTGTGTCTCATTTGTTTGACTGGGTTCTCTTTATCTACTTTGAGGACTTGTTCCAAATTCTGATGATGTTTTAGGTCATATTTATGCTGAAAAAGCTGCAGACACACTGACCTATATCAAATAATGTCCATGCTGGCTCTAAATATTAGAATTAATAGAAATATAAAGGTTTTGGTTCATTGATATATTGATACAGCACATGATTTCACCATGTTCTAAGATTTTCTCGAGATATTTTTGTTCTCTCTGTAACCACTTAATAAACACTCAGGAGGTATAATTAGCTGGCACATAAAGCATAAAGCAGTCTCCAATCTGATGCTGATTGTCTGCATCTCCTGTGTATCAATAGATTTTTTTCCCCCAGAAGGAAAAACCTTTTGAGAATCCTGTGAGAGAGAATAGTCAATAGCAGTTCACATGGTTGTCCATAAGGAGAAATGTACACAGATTTGGCAACCTGCCTTTGTGTGCTGCTGCGTGGGATGGTGGTAATGAGTGACTACAAGTGTGTCTGTGTGTGAATTTTATACATCATTGTGGAGAACAAAAGTTCCCAGAAAGATAAAAAGATCTGATTTTTTCATATTGTGGGGTTATTTTTTCTTCAAAAATGGCTACTTTTAGTAGAATTAATTAGCTACAATAATGGCAGTGGAAAGTCAAATGAAAATGGTAGAAAGGAAAAATTTGAAAAAGTTGGTGAAAACATTATGGAAAATGCATATAAAACACACATTTACTTTGAATTTACATTATTACAATCAGTATGAACCAGCATCATGGTAAACTTAATTTAATTTGTTAATAAACATTTATTCCTGCATTTCAGGGCAACACAATTAACAAAAAATGTGGGACGGTAAAGCATTTACCACTTTGTAATGTCAGTCTTTTTCACCACATGTAAAAGATATTTTGGCATCATCGTTGGCCTTAAATCGTTTAATGATGTTATGCACTGTAGAGGGAGAAATATGCAAATCCTTTCCAATTTTTCTTAAAAGACTTTTTTGAGACATTGTTTTTATACATTTCAATAATTTTCTCACACATTTGTTGACAAACTGGAGAGTCTCTGCCTCTCTGTGCTCATCAAAGTCTCAGCCTTTCCTGGATACTGCTTTTATAGCAAATTATGATTAGAATCACCTGTTGACATCACCCTGTTTAAAATCACATCGTTATTTAATTATTTTTTTATTTCATTACTAGCTCTAAGCGACCCTCTTTTTTGAATGTGTTGCAGGCCTGACACGCAGGAACGGATGGTTATTAACAAATGAAATTTAGTTGACCAAAAAAACCCCCAAGAAATATCTCAGGTTCATACTGTCTGCAATAAAATAATAAAAAGATAATTTAATTTAAGAAACAGTGTGTTTGTTTCCCATACTGTCCCAACATTTTCTTATTTGGGCTGTTCATTGTGGGATAAAAAGGTCTGACATTTTGGACATTGTAGGGACCTTTTGCTTGATTGGTTTTTAATAGAAACTGCAACTTTCTTTTAACCAACAAAAAAAGAAAGATTTGCATTGAATTATTGGGGTTAAGATTAGGGTTAGATGTTGGTGTAGCATTAATTAGCTACAGTAATCATGATAACAGTGGGTGGTCCCCACAATGACAGTAACACTTGGTGTGTTACATTGTAAGAGATATGTTTTTTATGGAAACTTCCAAGGAGTCAAATAATGTTGTTAATTTGATACATTCATTATTATTTTAATGGAAAGTCCTCACAATTATATTAAAACCCAAACCATTTGACTTCTGAGGACTGTTCTGCTGGTGTGTGTGTGTGTGTGTGTGTGTGTGTGTGTGTGTGTGTGTATTTGATTGTGTAACCCTGAGTGTGTGTCGACGCCGTTGATAAATGCGGTGCGAGTTTGTGTCGCGTGTGTATTCGTACAGAGTGTGTATTACGAGCGAGTCTGCTGCTGTGTTATGTTACGAGTTTATTAACAAAATGTGTGTGTGTGTTTATCAATATGTATTCATGCCAAATCCGTATTAAAACTGAGCTTGTTGTGTGCGTGTGTGTGTGTGTGTGTATTCATGCTGAGTGCATGTTGTTCCTGTGTGTGTGTGTGTGTGTAAGTAATAGGTATTATGACATCATACAGCTTGCAGGAATGAGGTAGAGCTTTTACCATAGGGAATAATGAATAGTGAGCTCTCGTTATCTGAATCGTCTCTAATAACAGGGTTTGTTCTGCGTTTCTGTTCCAGTGTTTTAGCCTGTTTGTGTTCAAATAAAAGTGTATTTTTAATAACGCATCAGCCTATGTTATTATTATTATTATTAAATGAATAAGAAAGACATTATAATGAAGCACTGTGTGAACTCACTTCTGCCCCCTTAAGGTCGGGATGTAGTTTTCTCCCTGTGTTTTCCTTATACTTGAGCAATTGGTGAGATGGTAATAAATATTTATTTATTTATTTATTTAAACACCACAGCACTGCGGTAGGATTTTATTTTTTTTTAACAAAGTTGTGTGAGAGTTTGTACCGGTGATAACCAACTGTAACTGATGTGAAAACCTCAAGAACTGAACCGATCCTAAATCGATCAAACTGAACGATTTCTTACCCAAATCTGAACATTTATAGAGAAACAATACAGGAAGGATAAAGCTCATATTTCGTTTTTAATTCAGAAATACAGAAATTAAACGAAACAATCTAAATATACTGCTCGCAATAAAATAGGGGTTTGGTTCAAAGTGAAATCTCCCATAATCCCTGTGGGCGGTAAAAATGATAAATCTGACTAAACTAAGTAAAGTTTTTAAGCACAGCTTTGGAAATTCTCCTCAATCCACCAATCGGCTTCAGGTAAATAAAGGAGGAGAAAGAAAAATCATAACAGAGCTCGTCAGCACTAAATGCTCTGCCGGCTAAACGAGAGAGGCTAAGCTAATCTCAGGAAGTGACACGCCTGATGGTAGCATGATCACATGATTAATGATCCGATCTCGTTCCAGACGTCACCATTAACTTTGATGAGGTGGATGGAATTCTTCAGCGGTGGGTCGCAATCTTGGGCCGCTTTTGTGATTATTTGCATAACTTTGCACCCCATGTTAGGGCATCGTTCGCTTGCGCCCCCTGCTGTCCAAACAAACATGCTGAAGTCCACCCCCCAAAAAAAACCCCTCCAGTTTTAATGGTTTCCTGCTCCGGGCTTACAAATCCCTTAATGGTCTGGCTCCGGGTTATTTATCACAACTTTATCATCCTTATGCCCAAAGCTCAACACTCAGGTCCTCTGGTACTGGTCTAATACAACATATTATTTATATTGTTAGTATTATTATTATTATTATTATTATTATTATTATTATTATTATTCATGGTTGATAAATCAGATTTTATGAATAAATTAATTTGATTGGTTGGTGTTGAGGGTCTGATAAACAGAATCTGATTGGTTGGTGTTGGGGTCTAGACTTTGATAAACTGAATCTGATTGGTTGGTGTTGGGGTCTAGACTTTGATAAACTGAATCTGATTGGTTGGGTTTGAGGGTCTGATAAACTGAATCTGATTGGTTGGTGTTGGGGTCTAGACTTTGATAAACTGAATCTGATTGGTTGGGTTTGAGGGTCTGATAAACTGAATCTGATTGGTTGGTGTTGGGGTCTAGACTTTGATAAACTGAATCTGATTGGTTGGGTTTGAGGGT
>JAVSBV010120567.1:0-19270 GCA_033117975.1 Parotocinclus spilosoma | reverse complement strand
AGAGGACTGCACTTGGCTCAGTACATTAAATGAAACCTATCGTTTGAGATGTCATGTGATTTGACTGCATTTCAAGTCTAAGGTGCCAGTAATGTAGAATGCCATATGAATTATTTCATTGTCCAACTAGTTTGATATACAGCTTACAGATTGATGACTTCAGATTCTCATGCAGTGTATTATCGGTATGAGAAGCCTTGCTACAATCATTTAGACCCTGTAAAGCAGTATAGACTCTAAATGAACAGAAGCTGTGAACACTGCTAGTAGGTAGAGAAAAGCAGGACATGTAGAACATAATGCAAAAGAGAAATAGTTAATGGTCTTTCACCTCATTCCCACTATTGGGTCTCAAAACGAAAAAAAAAGAAGAAAATAAAAAAAAGTGAAGTAAATAAGGTAATCATCAGTCTAGGCTCCATTTTTAACACCTCCAATAAAGAGGACACTGCTGACAAGTGGGTGGCAGAGGGATTTAATGGAGCTCCTACATCTGCCATTAGGAAAGTCTGTGCAGCCGTCAGAGGCTAAATCCTATGTCCTGTAGGATTACACACTTGAACTGTCTGTTGACTATCCGTTGACATCTACTTAGCTCTCTCGTTCAAATTCAAGTCGGTTTTACCACCATGAAGCCTTGTAAATGAGGATTTCAGGTATTTAAACAGGGTTCAAAATGATGCAATGATTCACAGCTGCTTGAGGCTTGGATTTACTGGGTAATGCAAACGTTATGTGCAAGCTAATTTAACAGCCTCTACAGATGGCTGTATCTTTCACATAAAGTATAACTGCATGTGCAAATAAGCTTTGTTCTAGATCTCTGTGCAGGATTCTAGACTTTGCTTGTCTGTAGTGGGTCCCATCCATTGAAACATTCCATACCACAGATTCAACAAGGTGTTAGACATACCTAGAGACTTTGATACATAGTGACTATGCCATCACGCAGGTGCCACAGGTTTTGGGAAGCACATCCATGATGTGAATCTCTTGTTTTACCACTTCCTAAAGGTGCTCTACTGGACTGAGATCTGGTGACTGTAAAGACCATTTAAGTACACCGTCTTGTTGAAAAAAACAGTTTGAGATGATTTAAGCTCAAAAAGCTATGGACATGGACTGCAACGATACTCAAGTAGGCTGTGACATTTAATTTGTGCTCGAAGTGTTCCAAAAAATATCTTTCTCCATCACAAAAGCAGCAGCAGCAGCCTGAACCACTACTAACAAAGCAGCATGCATTCACACTTTTATGTTGTTTATGCCAAATACCCATCTTGTGTTACTCTATTTAGAAAAAAATTGGATCGTAGCCTCAGTTGTCTTTTCTATTCAGACTGGACCCTGTGTGGTCTTCTGCTACTGTGGCCGATCTGTTCCAATATTCAACATATTGTGCATTACGAGATTATTTTATGTACCTCCATTGTAATGGGTGGTTTAGTTATTGTTGCCTTTCTACTACCCCAAACAAGTCTGGCCATTCACCTATGATCTCTGGGATTAATAAAGAATTTTTACCCAGAGAACCGTTCAATGGAAATGTTTTCTTTTTTTTCCTGTTTAAACCCTAAAGATTACTGTAATTGAAAATCCCAGCAAAAACAGCAGTGTCTGAAATACTCTGACCAATTTGCCTAGCTCCAACAACCATACCACATTTAAAGTCACCTAAATATCCATCTTCCCCCATTCTATTGCTCAGTTAGAACTGCAGTGGGTTGTTTTGGCCATGCAATTGATTTATTTAGATATTTGTGTTAATGAGCAGGTCAGCAAGTGTATCTACTAAAATGCCAGTGAGTATATATTTCTGTAGGGATACCTAATGTAAAGCAATGATCAGGAGTTTTCCAATTCAGAAGGTTTTAATGCTAAAAGGGATTGCTTTTGTTAATTCATTTTACATCTACCCTCCCATGTGCATCTTTTTTTACACAACAACAGTTTGAAGGACTGCAAAGCCAGCAATAAACAAAATGTAGGATTACCTGGAATGTGGTCTTGATGGTAAAAAAAAGTGTTATTTGATTTATGAATGTTAAGCAATATAGCTAGTTAAGCAATATGCCCACATACAAATGAACCTTAATTGATCTTAATGTGATCTTATTATTGACCATAATTAATATTCCAGTCCTTACCATTGGGTAATGACATAAAGTATCAGTAAACAATGTATATAGGATCTGCTCTGTTTTGGCTACATTTAGTAAACAGTCTCAGCCCACCATCATAGTTTTTCTTCACCTTATTCACTCCACTAGCTCTCACAATAATAAGTGCTTTACATGCAGAAAATTTCATGCTGAAATGTGTATCAGTGCAGGATTTTTGAACATAGAGTTCTAAATGGCAGCTTTTCTCCCGAGATAAACATTATTTACTTCCTATAAGACACTTTTAGCAGATTTACATTTATAGTGCATTTATAACACAAAGTACATTCTGCTAGGCAATAACCGAAGGAACTTTCCACAAACACGCACTACAGACACAAGGGATAGTGCAAAAAGCATTAAGATGAATGATTTGGACAAAATTATTATACAGACAAAATTCTGCAGTGTCACATTATGCTGACATCACTGTACGTAGGTAACTGACAAAACTCCTAACATTTTACTTAAACACAGTCACAAAGCAATTTGATAAAAATAAGGTCCTAATAAGGTAGGGAAATGTATCTTTATATTTATTTATGAGATGTATAGAAAAAATTTAAAGAAATGTAAAGAAAAAAAGGTAGGCACTAAAATAATGCCACATCACTATAAAGACAAAAAAGTCTTTTTGGCAGGTGTCAAAATAGAGTTTCCAAACATACCACTGTCCAGAGTATCACACTACTTCCCCTCCTTTGTCTTCTTCCCAAAAGTGCATCCCCAGGTAACAGTATACATGTGCCCATACCTCCTAAAGATACAGGACTCACCAGATCAGGAAACCTTCTTCCATTGCTCCAGTTATGACAAGTCTGCAGTTCTGCAACCACATAATCAGCACAGCATGATGTATTGTTTTCTCGGACACTTTCCTTTCTAACAGGCATACAAATTTGTGACTTGTGCCACAATACATTTTACGTTAGTTCAAATTAGACAAGAGAGCCTGCATCTTTACACCTGTTAATTTCTCCAACATCCAAATCAAAAAACTGTTTACTTACTGACTCATAGATCTCAGACTTTGGTACGTGTTCATCTTTAATAAAAATGATCAACTACATCTCTTTTTCAGTCTGTGAGTGTTCATAATGTGTCTAAGTGGTGCAGTTTGATTTATCCCCATTTCACTTGTTTAAAACATCTCTCAACCATTACAACACTCAAGGTTATTCGAGTTCAAGGTTATGTTTCTAGACACGTTTATGAAACTATTTAGAATTTCTGATTTAATCAAAAGCTAAAACAACTATATAAGACTCAGTGTTTTAATGTATAAAACTAGAGAAAAAAAAGCAAGCAGGAAATAGTTGGATGAGTCAGAATATTAAAGAATTTTAATACAAATTTTTTTTTTTTTCCTGTAACTCCCTAAACCATAAATACAGTTAACTCGTGTGACAAGTGCATAATTAAACAAATTACACTCTAAACTTTTAATGACAGAAATTTCAGACAGTACTTGTAGCCCTTCCTACTGTTTTCTCCTCACAAATTCCCCTAAGACTTCTTGCTGTGTTTCTCTCAAGTTGCTTCATGCTGAGCTTCTGCTTTCCCCTTAGGGAGGGTGTGCAATAAAACACACAGACATGTTGTACCAGTGTTACATACACAGCACAAATGTTCAGCTTAGCATTGCAGCATTTTGCTTTGTGAGTGCTCCATGTTCTGATGAAATAGTATAAAATGTCAGTATTACTACTAATACTGTATATGTCAACTATAAAATATTGTGCCTGAAGGAAAAACCACAGGTTAACAGCTGTATCATGGAAGTACAGAAACTACAAATCCACAAGCCAGTAAGTACATATCTTCCAACTTGGAGTGACATGGAATGGTAATGGAATAGTAATGTGCCATGCATACATTTTAATCCATTTATATGGTGCTTCTTGTACGTTAACCAGTCTCTAAACAAACAGCATAGTGGCGCTCAACATTGTTTTTTTTCCCCCCTTTCTCCCCCTCTGCATGTTTCTTATTCTAACAGTGAATGGAAGGATTATGGATGCGAGTGCCTCCCAGGCTGCTATTCCAAAAACAACCTCCTGACATGTGCCATTTACTTATTTACCTGCCAATTTTGTTGCTGTGGGTGAAGACAAGCCAGGAATGAAGCTGTTGCTGATCCAAGCACTGGATTTAAATTTATTGGACAAACCATTTATGCACGTTTGTGTTCACGTGTCCTAGTCACTCCACTTTGGTCATGAATGATCAATGTTTTCTCAGACATAAACCCCTACTGGCCAACTTCAATCCACGTGCATCAACCAGGCTCTTAAATAACCATCATCTGCTGCAGAACATAGCAGTTCACATATTCACCTGTCCATGAATATATGCATGTAATACATAAGAAACAATTCATGACAGGATGTGTAGTCAAAATAATCAGCAAAGACATGCAGTTTCAGCCCATGATTTAATTATTTTTCAGTCATTGCAGAGCCTGGTGTGATCAATTCCTCATATACACTGCAAACAGCTAACAATTGCACAGCTTCCTCTGTTAAAGCATTGCATTTGATGTGAACCGCCAAAAATGTTAGAGTTAGAGGTTCTATAACTTATTATAAAAGTTATAAATGTATATGCATTGCAACACATCAGGCCAGAGAGGTAATTTTTGTAAACTGGTCCTTGAAAGGTGAGTTTTAATTAAGACATGCTCCCATTCACATTGAAGGATATCAGATTTAAAAGTCAATAATACAGTATTCAAAAATCAGGGTCATGTAAAAATATGCACAAGAATACACATTGTTCTTGTGATCAACAAAAGTTGCAGAAACAATGTCTTGCTTTATTATATTCGACTGAATTGCAGCATGGACTAATTGTTCTGATATATTCTTCTCACAACAGCCTTCACTAAATGAAACTTCAACTCTGACACAATTATGCAATTATAAAGGATTACTAATTGCTATAAAGAATAGTACTAGTGAAAAAACTGGGTGGGAGTAAAGAAGGACAAGAAGGAACACTGGAAAATGCAAGTGGTATGGTTGCCCCACTGCTCCAGAGCCGCTTTGGACTCCATTGATGTATAGTTTGTATGTTCTTCTCATGTGCCCATGAATTTACTCCAGATATTCTGGTTTCCTCCTACATCCCAAACACATCCAAATTGGCCTATTGTGGCTTTGACGCAGCCTTGTACCGGTTTTGCAAAAAGTCTTAGGATCTTAAGTTATTTTGAATAAATAACTTAACCCAGCCCAACCCTCAAACAAACAAACGGTACATTCAACTCTAAAATAATGCCAACTGACCCATCTAAAAGTCCCCAGCGTTAATGTATAATTTACATTGCAAAGACATATGTTAGGTTAGGTTCACTGGTGAACACGGTCAGTGTGGTCTTTATGCTTACTTGGAGTTTATTGTCATTTATTTGCTTTTTAGGAGCACATCGTTTTACGTAATGTTCATGTCGTGTTCATGTAACTGTTAGATTTCTGTATGTGACCATTATTCATGCCCAAGACGGGACTTCATTTGCACCAGCTAATGGGATCAAACTGGACCTTTTCATCTTAATGCACTGCAAAGCTTGGAGCCATTTTTTCTAAGCCAATTTCTAGTTGCATTGACACACCAGCTATACTTTAAGCTTTGTTGGCATTTGGAAACTGCTGACAATGTTTTTCTTCATATAAAAAAAAAATGAAATCTTTATAACTTAATATCATAGCATCAGCAGCTATATTCATGACAAAAGTCTGGGTACAAGTAATGTATCAAACATTTATAATGTAGAGAGACCAATTAAGCTAGTGCATGTCTTGAAATATGGTGAACACCCAGAGAAATCTCTGTTGAGGCGAGGAACGTGTTCAAACCCCACACAGGCAGTCCTGCATTTAGGATCAAACAATCAAATCTCTGGAGCTGTACAGTGAACCACTCACACTCAGTGCTGCCTTTTCCAACACATGACGAAACAAGACAATGCAGGTGTACAAGCACATCTTACTTATGTCTAAAAATGAATTCAGAGGGCTTTCAGCATAACACTACAGCTTAATACAATGTAAAATAAAATAAAAAATCAGCTCTACAATATTCAATTTTCTTTTGTTACAATTGTCATGTTATTCAGTTCTATTGGCACAAAAATGTAAAAACGTTCCAAAACAACTTTCATTACTTAAATACTAAATAAAAATGACCTTATATAAAATTGAACAAAAATATATTACTGTGACTTAATGAAATTAGTTTAGGGATTTTTTTTCATCATGTCGAATGTTTTTTCTTTATCGGCCAAACAATGTGGATATTTTTGCCTTCGATAATGATTGGCCTTTTTTTGCGGTGGTGTGGTATTGCCATGTGCTAATTATTTAGCAATTACTTAGTCTGTCATTGACTGACAGTTTAGCAGGTGCTTTGCAGCTAATGTAAGTATCCTTTTATAGTTAAAAGGATATCCATGAATGCAGAATTCTGTTGGTGAGCTAATGAAAAATCGAACTCTGGCAGGCCTAACCCATGTTGCTGTACCAAAAGGAGAACAAGACAATCACAAAATCAATGTTAACATTTAGAGTGCATTCTGGAGGCTGTTTGAGTTAAATATGTTTCAAAAAGAGATTTGTTCCTGCACGATAGATCACAATAATAATAATATTTTTTATGCATGGAGTGTAATGTGATGTGCAGAGCAATATTGTCATTTGTATAATAATACAGGCTAATATATTCTAGGTTATATTATTTATATAAATAATTATATCAACATAATTATACCAACAGCTAGCCAAACAAAAATGTTTAATAAAAGTGCCTTACTTTTGTAATTTTATTGATGTATTCTTTATAGTATGTATGCTGACAATTATTTATATTTTAAAGTGTGAAAATTAAGTTGTTGTTGATTATATTTCAAGAAACTGACTTTAGCACACAATTAATTCAATTAGAGCAAACAGTCTATTGGCATGTTTCACATTGAGATGTGAACAAACTCGAGTGCCTAACCAGATGTCATTTAGCAGATGCCCTTATCCAGAGCAACTTACTATTAATACAGTCTTGCTCAGGGACCCAACTGTGGCAGAGGTGGAATTTAAACCCTGGACCTTCTGGTTGATAGTCCATCATGAGAAACCATGCCACTCTAAAGCTGGACCAGGGGCATCACTAGAGATTTATGCATAAGGAGGGTTTGCTTTGACTAGGAGGTCTCGAAAAAGAGTTCTGAGAGAATTTAAAAATTATATATTAAAAATATTAAAATCATGGGCTACAATTATTCTAAATTATTCCTCATGACAGCAAATATCTGAAGAAACATGTCATTCAATGTTTGTACTATTTTACTAAGCACAGTCCAGTGAAGAAACATGTCATTCAATGCTTGTACTATTTTACTATACTATATACTATTACTATTTATTTTACTATACTACTTACTTTTACTATTTACTATACTATTTAAGCACAGTCCAGTCAAAAACACTAATTATTAATATGTAAAAAAAAAACATTATTAACATATTTAAATGTTTTTTAAATTAAAATCTGCACTTTTCTTTTTCAGTATAGGCTACTTTTACGTCCATGTGCTTTAACATGGAGTTGCATTTTTAGTTTCATTTAGGCTAATAAATTTTCGTAACAGACATTCAGATACAACGTTTCTTTAAATTTTATATCAAAATTACAAATCGCCTTCATGAACATTTAGTCACACTGAAACCTTCTCCCTTGTACAGACAGCCATAGCCTGCCACACATCAACAAGACAAACCGCACTTATTTTATGGTTCAGCGATGTTAAGGGGCAACAGGGTCTCCACCAGGTACTAGCACACCAATTTTATTACATTGTGAATAGAGAGACATAGTACAGTTCAAGAAATAACAAATAAAGTAGTATTAGGAATTTACACGAATAATGCATGTTTAATTGGGGAAGGTAACATCCCCTAAAACTGGTCTAACCATGTCAATGAGCTGGATGCAGGTTGTGAACTCTTTTCTGGAGCTGCCTTAACAATATTCTGCCACAAAATTTTAACCAGCAGCTGTACCAGAACCAGAATTTGTATTACTTTCGGTTCACATACACTGACTGCATGTCTGTGGAACTCTGACACCGTGATCTTTTTCGGATTCACCTGCTGCACTGTTGGACAAAAGGAAAAAAAATGTTGTTTTGACAGACTCATCCTGATAAAATGTAAAATATCCCATATTCAGGATGCTTCTAGAAGCTGGCAGACAGGTGCCCCTGCTGCATAATTCATACAACTTCCAATCCTCATGCTGGCCTGATTTCCTGTTCAGCCTGAGTTGCTGAAATTGGTCCACTGTTCTTCTGATTGTTTCGCTCACTTTCTGCAGACACACAGTTCATCTATGGCCTTGATTTGATCACAGAAAAAAAAAAGCATTTATGCAGTAGGTCTGTTTTCTAGATTGCTTCTTTTTGTTTCTAATTGAACAAAATTCCTCTAATGCTGAGTGACATCTATGTATAAATCCGGTAAGCTGTAAAAGTTTATAGAAACCCCCTCACTTTTAATGTGTTATGTTCACAGCAAGTAAACAGCAATCAGCCAAAATATTATAAAGCACATTTCAAAGGCAAAATACCACTCTTATATGTTACTATACACCTAATTAATAATCATTGTGGACCAGATCATAAGGTTTTGCTCATTAATGTACCTTTGTACGCCTGTGTTAATGTAATGAGCACTCACACTAGGAAACCTGTACCTTGTCTGAGCACATTTGGTAGACTGAACAGCACTCGAGTCCATGTAAAGAGGGCATGGTTCGGAACGACTATGCTCAGGTCCAGAATGGTTAACATGAGAACAAAAATGTGTTCTTGGCCAACTAGAGAATTCCGTTTCGCCAGATTTCAGAGGGCTGTTCCTAATATTACAGGTCAGTAACAATGCAGGCATTATTTACTTTAATTTCCTATCAAAATTTAAAATGAAACAATAAAAGCATTACAGATATGATTTTCACTCCTAGAACTACAGAGAAAACTACTGGATGGACTACAAATTTGCATTTACAAACTGTACAGCTTTATACAAACAACTGACTGCAATTGTAGTCGCTACATTCTTAGAATAAATGCACAAATAAAATTGTTTTCAGCAGAGAGAAAATATTGACTGAGATTTGGAAACTTAATGTATTCACTAAAGGCATTCTCCAAGGTAATAAAACTTTTTTTTCCACTCTCTTATACGAGTCAGAGCAGACATGTTCAGTTGATCGGCAGCAGATCAGCGGTAAAATTGAATAATTTAATGATCACTAGAAACAGATTAAGAAATAAATAAATAATCAGTAGACACTGTTCATGTGAACTATCCTGGCGCAGACTCTGGCTGTGCGATGTATTTGCACTAGAGTTGTGAAAGTAAAAATATTAATATTAATTTAAATGTTAGTTCAATTCACTAAGCAAAAAGCACATTTAAATGCAAAAAAATCAGCAATTGAATTTCTAAATATTTTTAATTAGTAACAGAAATGATAATATATCCTGATTCCAGACTCTGCATGGCTCGAGTTCTCATGTCATCCCTGTGTCCATCTGGGTTTGCACCGGTTTTCTCTTACATCCCTAAAACGTGTGTGTTAGTCTAATTGGTGCCCCTAAAGTGCCCTTATTATGTGTGTACGAGTGAACTACAATGAATTTGCACCCTGTTCAATGCTGTTTCTGCCCCGTGTTGCCAGCTCGGCACCTACTTTTCTACAACCCCTGATCAGAAGTAAGCAGATAAGAAAATGAATGAATGTACCAGAGCCTCAACTACTCCTATTGCCTGTTGTCTTGGACTGTACAACATGGGGGAAACACAGGGGGAACAGAAAAGTACAATCACAAGCAAGGCATTTGAAATGAGCAGCATGAGAAAGAACGTGGCTACCAGTCGAGTACGTACAATTAAAGAGTGCACATGCACTGTATTCATTCCTGATTCATCTCCCATTTAGTGTGATTCTTTTTTTTTGTTCCTCTTTTTTTTTTTTTTTTTTTTTTTTTCCCCACACAGTCCATACAAAGCTGTTTTCATCCTGACTACAATGCAGGTGGTCTGTTCAAAGCAGGAAGTAATACAAAAATATGAGCCACCCCTCATATCCACATAATAGAGAAAAGTTTAGAAAATACATGTATATTAAATTCATTTTTATATATTTAAATTTTACGGGTTAACTAGATAGAACGCTCAACTTTAATTTCTGAGGCAAAATGACAGCCTTAATTGGAACCATGTCTCTGTCTGTGCCCTAGCTCCCTGTGATCCTGAATTGGATTAAGCGAGTATGAAACTGAATGATTATATTTCCATCAGGATCAGCCACAATGTTTTTCTACCTTTTCCCCTGAGAAAATTACAAACCAAATTGCCTATTGCTTTCTTCTAGTCCAACTTTTACAATAATCACTGTTTCTCATGATTAAATCCATCTCACTTCCATATTAAAGAAGAAAATATATGTTTTGAGTATGAGCCATTTACTTGGTACGAGTCATATGATTTGTGTAGAGCCTTATGCTTTTTTATTGAGCTTCAAAAACAAAAATCAAAGCAAGAAAGAAAATAAAAATGCACACAGACATGTAGACGCACACGAGGGACCTAAATTCTGAGACCACTTGGAGAAAGATTCTACTAGAGCAGGATAATAACCCAAAACTCACCTCAGAGCTTTGCAACAATAAATACATAAAAATCAGACAGTGCTGAATCGAACCTGATCTAAACGTCACAGAATGGGGGCATTTGAAGGTCATTATTCAGTAATACAAGATGCTCTTTAAAATATTGTTAAATCGTCAGATTTTGCACATAGCCCAACCATACAAACCATCATTATGAAATATTTTTTAAAAATTTAACGTTTCATACAAAATTTAGCATACAGCAGATTTAACTGATAACCTCTTCAGTCAAGACGAACATTAGCATGCTGATCTACAGGAATAAACACATTTTATATTCACAAATCTTTCATTAACCATGTTTTTTTATGTAAAAAAAAAAAAAGTGTATTAGCCAATGGTAAACTCTTTCATATGGATAAACTGTAAGCAAAGTCAAGCCCAAAATATAAAATGGAGTAACGACTTAAAGCACTGTAAGCAAGTCAATTTTGTACATTTACTTCTACACGTTATACTATGGAAACAACATTGTGCTCAACAACACCCTAGGGCTTGATGAGTTAATGAACCTGCACCTCCCGCCGTTTCACTGTAACAGAAGAGAGGTAAAGGCAATAACTGTTCTATTATAACCACCAACCATACTGGACATCTGAATGGTTTGAAGTATCATAGATCTTGAAGCAACAAAGCACCTCATTTTACCCTCACTTACCCCGGTCATAGTTATGGAGGGCCCGAAGCCTATTCTGAAATTCACCAACCACAAGCAGGGGCACACCAGCCCATCAGTGTTCTATAGCAATACGACCCAACCTTCATGGGACAGGCCTAGCTTGAATTTCCAGCACCTAGCTCTCATTTCTTAGCGCTGTGCAGCAAGTAAAGCATAAAGAACAGTCTTTAGCTACCTGCCTAAACATAATAAAATATTTCCAAAATACACCAGTAGACTCACCAAATGGTAATACCTTTCGTGTCTTTACCAGTCATGTCGGACATCACATGCTGGCACAAAATGCTGCCTGAGAGAGTGAAGGCTGGTTGAAAGTTATACCGTGCCCCTGCCTTGCAACAGTGAAATATACCTAGTCTTGCAACAAACTGGTTTCCTAATAGGTTAGAGATCCAGCAATACCAAGAAGACAAAACAGAATTAAAACTGGGAGAGGAAGGAAAACAAAAAGACAAACTGGCAGCTTACTTTGTTAAATGCAAAAGTTTAGATTGTTTTCCTGAGCACAGCATGAATTTGTGATGTACCAAACATTGTGGGCAATAAATCATTTTATGCTGTCAATAAAAATGTGTGCTATTTGCTTTTGATGAAAGTCAGTGTAAGTAAAACTTTTTCCACAACCAAATTGCTTGTAGTTCAATATCCAAACTCCTGTTATAGTAAATGGGTTATTTTTAACCCTTGTATCACCATAGTGATAACTAACCTATAACAAATGTAAATAGATATCTCCAGTCATTTAGGTATGATGCCACAAAGTTTGCACATCTGGATTTGGGGATTTTCTACCATTCTTCCCTGCAGATCCTCTCAAGCTCTGTCAGGTTGTATGTCAGAGGACAGGCATTTTCATGTCTGTCCAGAGATGTTTGAATGGGTTTAAGTCAAAGCTCTGGCTGGGCCACTTGATGACCTTCAGAGAATTGTCCCTAAGCCACTATTATGTCTTGTTGAAAGATGAACTCTCAGCCCAGTCTAAAGCTCTAAGTCTATTGATCTGTACTTTGCTCCATTCAGTTTCCCCTCAACCCTGTCTTCCTGTCCCAGGAACTGAAAAACAACCTCACATCATGAAGCTGCTATCAACATGTTTTACTGTAGGGATGGTATTGGGCAAGTGATGAGCAGTGCCTGGTTTCCTCCAGACATGAAGCTTAGAATGAAAGCCAAAAAGTTTAGCATTGGTTGCATTAGACAAGAGAATCACAGCGTCCTTTGTGTGCTTTTTTTTGGTTAAATACTCCAGACAAGATTTCACGTCTTTACTAAAAAGAGAGGACGTCTGTCTAGCCACCCTGACATAAAACCCATTAGTGGAGTAAATGGTAAACCTTCTGGAGGTTTCTCCCATATGAAGACAGGATCTTCGGATCTCAGAGGGACAATTGGGCTTAATCTTCTTTTTTATCATTTAAGTAATGAATAGTTAAAAAAAACAAAAAAAACACACTGGTCGAATTCACCAAAATCAACATCAGCATCTGAGATACAAAGGGCTTTAATGCTATGCAGTTAAAGTTCAATGCATACCTATTAGTTTCCAAAGCAATCACATGCCGACTACGTAGAACAGAAACAGACCACGGCTGTGTTTAGATTTTCACCAAACGGGCCTAAGCAAACTGTCCAATTACTTTCTGAAAGTTTGAAAGTAATGGTAGTACAAATGCGCCCTGCATGTTTCTTTATCATTTATTATACATGACAGCAGCAAGATTATAACAATACTAGCCAGATACAATCAGACTGGCACCAATTAACCAGTTAAAGTTTATAGAATGTATATGAGCAGGAACCTGAGTACTGAGAGCAAATCCACTCGGACACTAGGTTGGCGTTGAACCAGGGATCTAAGGAGTTGTGCTGCGACCACATTAGCCCTGAATATAACTTTGCATATTGCAGCATCATCTCATTAGTGTTCAGTGTCTTGGTCTCGATGCAGTTCCCAACATATTGAGAAGCTCACTCCACTGAGAATTTCTAATGGGCATAAATGAAGTGCCGTGTGTCAGTGAAGTGAACTTTCTTCATCAAACACTGATTATTATTCTATTCTCTCCACATTTACACAATATCTTTCCCAAACGCCTGTTATTTATTTATTAGTTTAAATTATCCGCTTCCCTAAAGGAATATGATTGGAATGGATGCACACTGCTCTAATTTACATAATCTAATGGTATGTTCATGAGCGTGCGGGAGTGAGGGGGAAAGGGAGAGTTTGAATGCTATTGTTTGTAGAGATGATGCTGGCTCAAGGGTATGCATGTAATCCAAGATTCTCTGCCACTATGAGCAACACATGGATCTCTGGTGACTCTGAAGCACACCACAACACACTAGCATATGCACAAAATTAATAATTTAGCACCAATTGTTCATTAGGTGCCTCGGACTAAATATCAGTTCATCCATTTTGGGAATCTGAGCATGCGGGAGATGTGCATGAGCTTTCCATTATGTATTCGGTGTGGGCTTTGAATTGTCAGTATGTAGTAGTGTACCATGTACACTAAAGTCCCAGTAGAGAAAATACAAACCATAAAAAGTCTCATCCACAAATCCTTTTCATTTTAAGTTAGAATGTCGAAGTTTGTGGCTCTGTTGGTGACTTTGTGTCAGCAGTGTAGACAAATTAACATGTTTTTAAGTTCCATCAGCCATGAATTTGGAAACACTACCCATTTCTTTCTTTTATGCCCACACTACTTTGTCAAGAACTTGCAAACAGCAATAAAGCTAATGTTTTTCATCTTCACACCCAGAAGGATCTGTTCCTCTTGGTTGCCCAGTATTGCACTAAATGTCTTCATTAGTGAAACAACTCGTTCTGTCGGTCGACCTTCAGTCCAACAAGTCCAGTTTATTTATTTATAACTACACACAGCATCAGTGGCTATATTCACGACAAGGCTGTTACAGCTGTGCTCGTCACACACATTCAAATTTAAAGAGATGACCTAGTGCATGTCTTTCAAATGTGGAATTAAACCAGAATACCCAGAGGACATGTAAACTCCATACAGGCAGAATCAAGGGTCTTGACTGAACAGGAGGAGAGCAACATGCACCAGCTGACTGTGTTGCTTTCATGTATTCATTATTTGTTCGCCAAATAATATACTGCTCAAAAATATCTGAATTTAATAATGTTATATTTCAAAATGAAATATCTCCTAATCTTTGTGAGCAGTGTAAGTTCTGGAAGAAGGAAGTATTGGAAATACCCACAGTAATAAACAGTTTTTGTAATGGTACAAAGACATGCAGCTGCTTATGTGGTATACAAAAATCTTTGAAACAGAAAATAGCAGTAAGAATCAAAACTCATTAGCAACACTATTCTTGGCAAAAGCAAGCTGCTGCAAGTCATATCACCTTTCAGAAGAGTTACAAATTCACAAATTGCAAACTGTACCATAAATATACACCTAAATAAAATATTCAACAGAATGGTTGTAAAGGCAATATGCCATTGTATGTGGCTCAGGTTACGAATCTGTTCCTTCAGGGGTGTGTGTGGCTTTTTATTATTGTGTGAAACGGGGAGGTAAGAAAGAATGTGTGTCTTTCAAATCCCATGGGTCGGACCATGTCGGTTTGGACTTGGATACTAGAATCCAAGGGAATAACAGATGTATGAATATAAATATTTGTATTATTATATTTATTATTATTTTCCTGGTCAGGGTTGCCTAGAGACCCAGAGAGCTCAAGATGCAGGCATAGGAGATGGCCATTCATGACTGCATTACACTTAACCACAAAACCCTGGGTAACTATGGTGAAGGGACGGAAAACTGCAGCTGCTAAATATAGCTTCGCAAAGTTTGGGTTAAATTACATGTTTTATCTATTTTCTAAAAAAAAAACCCTAGCAACTTTGTGTAGTGATCCAGATTAAATATGATGTTGTACAATACATAAGATTAATATAATGTTTCTCCAGATAAGCCACTATTTGGTTGAGTCTAAAAATTAATTTAATTGGCTTATTATTGGCCATTGCTGTTTCCGTGGTAGAGAGTTTGTGTTAACTTATTTTCATTTACAGCAGTTAGGGGTGCCCAAACTTTTGTGCAAGATGATATGTATGGTGCTGAGTAGTTCATTACTTCAGAATGTTAAAGCACAAACAATGCAATTAAATCCACAGAAAACAATGATAAATTCTAATAATTCAAAGTTTTTGCTCTATGTCTGCATAAAGTCATTAAAGAAATTGTACTAGTCTCCCACAATTGGCTTCTTATTACAATAGTTGGATGCCCCAATCGACCACTTTTCCATTTTTAATTAAAATATACATAAACATACATAAAGCGTTTTTAATACCATGCTGTGCCTTTCATACAGATCCATAGTCAGCATACATAGACGGCATCAAAACTTAAGGGCTAGTTTACAACTTTTGGGGAAGCAAAAATGGACGGAAGAGCACCACCTTACCAAAAAAGTGTGAAATGTTTATAAATAATGTACTTCAAAAAAAGACTTGGATAATTAACGTCCCACAGTGCATAACAATATTACAAAATTGAAAGAATCTGTATCTATACACACATATACTCACACGGAGGCACGCACGCGCGCACACGCACGCCAATGCCAATTACCCAGAGTTAACCCACGCAGACAAAGGGAGAACATGCCGACTCCACACAGAAAGGACCAGACCGCTCCACCCTGGGATTGAACCCAGGACCTTCTTGCTGTGAGGCAGCGGCGCCACCCACCAAGCCGCCAAAAAACAATGCCCTGCTGTATTGTTTTTATTGCAATACATGGTTTTAACTTGCATGCCAAGGTGCCAGATAAATGAAGTAAATGTATGATTAAGAGCTTTATAAAATGATTTCATCGGTCTGATTGAGTAGTGCACAGTTGTAGATTCTCAAAAAGAAACCATTAGACGTGTCAAAATTCAACCTGCCACCAATACAATTATGTAAAAAAATAAAGACCTATACACCAGACACGAGTCAAACATGTCACATACTGCCCTTATCTGCTTGCTAAGTAAGAGGAAAGAAATGAGGAAGAGCTGAAGAGCATACCATCCATGAATAATATATTGCCAATCCCAGGGGGAATAAATGTCTGAAAGGCCCGGAGAAGGACAGTGACCATGACCAGAGTCATGGCTAGTTCTCTGCAGAGGGCTTATTAGTTACACTAGGTCAGTGGCATGATGATAGTAGGAATAATAAATGCCAGTGGCACACAATGTTTACATTACAATCCACTTCCAAAGAGTGTTACCAATAGCAAGTGAAAACGTAGTGAAAAATGTAAGGGTAATATTCAAACAACTGCCGCACAGTCTCATAAAAGACAAACAAGCATATTAAACAGAATGCACAATAACACAGAATATTACAAAACACTTTCCAACTTGGGCCTTGCTCTAAATAGATCTGTTATTTCCAACTGTATCCAGTTAGAATTGTTTTGTTGAAGTACTTATTTACATGTCTTTTCAGGCACATCTTTATGAAACCCAGGTCATGTTTATGAATGCTGTAGTGTGAACGATGGAGTCACCACACCAGGAAATCCAATCACAGAGGAGCTCTTTATCATGTACATCCCTAAAGCATGAATGTACTCTAAAGTGTTAAACTCCTGTTTAAAGTAAGCAATACCACAGACACAAACATTTTAAAAAAAAGCATAAAACCAATAATTAGTAGGGTTAGGGTTAAGTAACTATTCAGATAGAGTGGTCCATAGTGCAGTACCAAGTTTAAGCTGAGGAAGGTACACACACACAGACAAAATAGAAACGAGATCTGGTCTGTAGTTCAGTACCTTAGCCACTAGACCAGCACACTCGCACACACTCGCAGTATTCGGGAGTTAAGCAGCATTTTATTTGTCACCAAATGTCTCCAAACTGTCCATGACCTCTGAGAATGCAGATAAACATGCACACTCAATTTATAGTGACAGTTCTTTTATATCAAACTTTAAAGTTATATAACTATTTCTTTTAAAGAATGGCCCTTATCTAATCCATACTGAAGCATGCACTAGTTTGACCTCTTCATACCACCTTCTTCCATTTTTAGCAATCACCGTTTGAGCCATGTGGCATCTCTATGGATTTGCCTGAGAGGGTACTATTGGTTGAAATTGTCTCATCACTTATGAAACTTTGAGCAAACAAGAACAGATTTGCTAGTACACTAATGGTCCAGCACTCATGCCATAGGTACACAAATCATCTAACTCAAGTAGACTATTTGGAGACCAATAGCAACAACAGACCCTAACTGAGGACACCCTTAGCTTTGACTTTACATGCAACTGTATGAAAAAAAATTGTGTGGTTTAAAATGCCATAACTGATGAAAATAGTAGCTTTTTTCAGGCAACTTTAGTGAACATGACTTGCCACAGCAAAAATCCACCAGCAAGTTATATCACCACAAACTGGCAACCCAGTATATACATGTGGTACAAGATATAAGCTTAAACAACCGCACCACACGCCATTCCGTTTGCTCATTGCCCACAGGCTTCTGATCTCACCAATTAATTGGAAATTATAATTAATTTGAAAGATGTGCTTGTTTATTATTTTATATAACATTGCATCTACATCAGTGGCTATATTTAAGGCAGACAAGATTACATCAAGACAGTAGTCATTGGCCATTATAAAAAGTTCGCCTTAAATGTCTTCAGAATGTGGGAGGAACCCAATTAACCTACAGTAAGTCCTCATGGACACAGGGAGGACATGAAAAATCTCACAAAAGCAGAGTTCTAGGAATTAAAGTAACTAAATTTGACATACAGATAAAACCATGCTTGTAGCCTGTAAAAATAAAAGGTTGCCCTACGATTAAGGTCAGCTTCCAAGAATTCAGGTAAACATTCACTTTTTGTGACCTCTCTGCGCCCTATACAAACTGCACATGATGAGAAGAGTTTCTGTATGCATGTTCCACCATCATTAAACTAGAGGTCAGAGCGTGGAGGCTGTAAAGGATAAAGAGTGGGTTTTGGGGGAAAGTTGGAAATTCTATCTGCAGCAAGTTTTATATACATGCATTATATTAATAATCATGATCTATTACTGCCACTTTGTTTTGGACTAAGAAATGCAAGACCCACATGTTGTAGGTTTGTACATTTCAGTGCATTCCAATTGATCAATGTGTTAAATCTAAAATAGTAAAAATCAAAGATGTACTTTAAACATGATATTCACACATCAACCTGGACATAAAACAATAAAATAAAAGCTGACCATGCAAACTTAATTTGACTATAAAATGTACACATTCCTCATGCTTTAATTGTGTGCGCACGCACACACAGCGGATTCCAAGAAAGTTGGAACCCTAAAATTGTGAATAATAACTGAACGCAATGATGTGGAGTCGGCAAATGTCAATATTTTATTCAGAATAGAACAGAATTGACAGATCAAAAGTTTAATCTGAGCAAATGTAACATTTTAAAGGAAACGCTTTAAAATTTCACTGTGTCAACAAATCCCAAAAAAGTTGGGACAAGTAGCAATGAGTGGCTGGAAAAAGGAAAGCATATTCCACCAACGAACAGCTGGAAGACCAATTAACACTAATTAGGTCAATTGACAACATGATTTGGTATAAAAAGAGCTTCTCATAGTGTCAGTGTCTCTCAGAAGCCAAGATGGTAAGAGGATCACCAATTCCACCATTG